>SJYC01134151.1:0-33983 GCA_006408675.1 Madoqua kirkii | reverse complement strand
GTGTTGTTGGAAGAGGGTGTTTGCTATGACCAGTGCATTCTCTTGGCAAAATTCTGTTAGTCTTTGCTCTTCTTCATTTAGTACTCCAAGGCCAAACTCACCTGTTACTCCAGGTATCTCCTGACTTCCTACTTTTTCATTCCAGTCTGCTATGATGAAAAGGACGTTTTTTATTTTGGTGTTAGTTCTACAAAGTCTTGTGGGTCTTCATAGAACCGTTCAGCTTCAGCTTCTTCAATATTAGTGGTTGGGGCATAGGCTTGGATTACTGTGGTATTGAATGGTTTGCCTTGGAAATGAACTGAAATCATTCTGTCATTTTTGAGATTGCACCCAAGTACCTCATTTCAGACTCTTTTGCTGACTATGAAGGCTGCTCCATTTCTTCTAAGGGATCCTTGCCCACAGTGGTAGATCTAATGGTCATATGAATTAAATTCACTCATTCCTATGCATTTTAGTTCCCTGATTCCTAAAATGTCGATGTTCACTTTTACTATCTCCTGTTTGACCACTTCCAATCTACCTTGATTCATTGTCCTAACATTCCAGGTTCCTATGCAATATTGTTCTTTAGAGCATCAGACTTTACTTTCACCACGAGATACATCCACCACTGGTGTTTTTTCCACTTGGCTCTTCCTCTTCATTCCTTCTGGAGCTATTTCTCTGCTCTTCTCCAGTAGCATATTGGGCACCTACTGACCTCAGGAGTTCACCTTTCAGTGTCACATCTTTTTGCCTTTTCATGCTGTTTATGGGATTCTCAAGGCAAGAAGAATAACAATAAAAATAAATATGTGAGGGTAGTTATGTAGTAGTTAATTATCCTTTTATTCAGTAAATACTACATTGTTACTATGCATAAGCGACCTAATGTGTCTTAAGTCATCTACCCTTAATTGTAAATGAGTTAAAGGCAAAAATCAGAGATTTATAAGAAGAATGAAATGATTTTGAATGGTCTAGAAGAAGTGTCACAACAGACATTTGGAATTAAGGAATTACACAAAATTCTTAAAATGTATAGTACCCATCGGATAGTTGTATTTCATTCATTTAGTCTTGGTGTAGTAATGGCACTGGAAAACAATTCTAATGCTTTTAAAATTCATTTTAAAAAAACTATTTTTCAATATTTTCCTGTGATTTGTGGCCAGAGATGTTATTGAAACCTTCCATTAACAGATCTTTAATAACATTGCTTCCTTTTTGGTTTTGTTAATCTCCTCAAATTTAGTTTCATTTTCTTCCTTAGGTTGTCGAAAAGAAGCTATTTGCATAGCATATTATGCAAATAAAAGTCAATTAAATAAATTCAAGTGATTTACTATGTTCCTATTACACAAGATTGATATTTTAAAATATAAATTGGTGTGTCACTCTTTTAGAATAGTTAACTAAGGTCAGCATTTAGTTAAGGAGGAAAAATTATATTTTGAACTAAATAGCTTAAATCTATTTTCTCTTTAAATATGTTGGGAAAATATTCATTTTCTGTCCTGAAGGAGGCCAGAGGACAAGAAGTGTTCAAAACAGACAAAATTCAGTGCTCCTTTGTGGTAGTGAAGCCACTGCAGGGGAAGGGTCAGGTTGAGTGGGGCATGTCAGAAGTGGGGCCATCAGCCAGAACAGGATGATACTCCTCAGTCATTATGCTACAGAGAAGAGCTTGTGGGTAATGCACACAGATCGTATGCTTTGGTTTCTTTCCCTTGGATAAAATATTCGAAAAGAGTAAACTAGAATTATCTTTCCAGTGTCTGTCCATGCATAAAGTTTTAGGCTGAGTGGTTTGGCTGTCATGAAACACCCTCTTCCTGCAGCTTCTACCTCTGGCTCTTGCCAAAAAGCCTGGCTCAGTACCTCCTCCACAAGTGGGTGTCCTATGCCAGAGCCAGGGTTCCAGTTTCCATCCTGGTTTAGAATCGGTGATAGCAGGACTCCTGTTTTATCCCTCCACTGCCTCCCTCATTCTTCAGCTATGTATGTTTGTATCAGTCCTCTCCATTTCACAAAGTTAAAAAAAAATTGGTAAACACAGATGCTTGTGCTATAACTCCATATGGAAACCTGATTTCTGAAATGAGCAAGCTGTAGATCTAGGAAGTGCACTGAGCTGTCTTGAGCTTCCCCTCCTGGGAACTTGCATCTGGATGGGATTCTTAATTCAAAAGAGCCAAGGAGAAGGGGCTGTATGTTTGGGGGTTGGGACATACAATAGAATGATCAGTGTAATCTGTAGGGACATGCAGGGGGAAAGCTGCAAAATGTTACTCTGCTCCATCCCAGATGAGTCTCAGTCTTTCCAAGTGTCAGTTTCCAGTAGCATTCTAGAGACACTTGGAATTTGAAAAGTCAGGCTTAGATGAACTTCTGGCTGTTTCTTTGACCATTTACATGCTGAGAGTCCTGTTTCATCAGAATTAATTCCAAAAGCCTCTCTGTAAGAACATAAAGTCAAACTCCTAATACCATCTCTTTAATCCATACTTTCTACATTCACTCTTAGGAATCTAATACATGAATACAGATATATTATTATATATTCATACTTTGATAGCAGGGGTTCTCTTCTCTTTTATATACCCTATATCATAAACCTAATACTGTAAACACACATGAATGAATATGTGGGTCAATAAAACAGTTATTATACATTGCTTAAAACTGATGATCAATGAGTAGATTTCTGTGAAATCTCATTGGCTTCTTTTTAACTTATAGACTCATACCTGTTTTTGAGGTTTGGAAATGCTTAATTTCAAATTTTATATATATTTTAGAAAACTTTATAGACAGGTAGGCTAATATTTTCTGGAGATAACTTTGAGTCATGAAGTTGGAATGAAATACCAAAAGGATTGTACTCATTCCCAGCAGAATCATCCCAGTATTTGGAGATTGATTTATACAACAAAATTTGCTGTATATTTTGTTTGTGAGTTCAGAATAAATCCAGGAACAAGGAGATGGTTGATAAAGATACAGCTTTTTAGTAAATATGTTTGAAGCAATTCAGTACCTTGGGGAAAAACAATTTCGGATTCCAAGAGCTTCTCTGCAGCTGGGAAAGTAAATGTCTATAAAATCTTGTTCACAGTGAACTCCAGAACATGAAGATTAGCTCTGTATACCGCACTGACTCATGTGTTATCCAAAGGGACAGATTTCCATCTCCATTAAGATGTGCCTATAAGAATTTCCTGTATGCAGAGATGGAATTACTATTGTCTTTGCTAGCCATTTCTGATCACAGAGTGAGGAGACTGCACATCTTCAAGGATTTAGTTTTTCATCTTTTATTACAGTGGGCTAAGCCATGATATTTCATCATTCCCTTCTCCAAGTTCAGTCATTTGTATGCCTACTTTATAATTATTGCCATTTTTCATACATATTAAAATTTAATATATTTCAGCTCACTTTATATTTTATTTAAGGGTATACTTTATATCACTATGAGAAATGGAAAGTCATTGCCACAGGCCATAGATCAAAGGTAACTGTAAAAGTACATACAAAGAAAATAAAACAATGTAATTAAATTCTATTATGTGCTATTGTCTGTTCAAGTCTCTGTGCTGTGGTGTGTTCATTCTTTGTTAAATGAAAGATTATCAACTGTTCAGGAAGGGAAAAAATAGGACCTCAACAATGACCTATTCTCTTTCACTCAATCAGAATGATTGAAAGAGATGATGAAAGAAATCAGCTGATGACTATGTGATGTTATTTAACTTAGTGTCTCCGTATTCCTTCGAATCATCTCATATTATCAGCAAAGCAGATTGAGCTCTATACAATCAATTGATTGTACAATCAGTGGCAAAGGACCCTATGTCTTACGATATCATGCTTTTTAATAAAGAAAGGATTTCAGCACGGAAACTGAAAGAGCAATAGTAATCAAGTTACTGGGTATATATTTCTGATATTGCTGGAATTCTGGCATCATCAGCTAACTCATTCTGAGTTACACAGAGAAAGACAGTTACATATGTTCATGATCTTAAGAGTCAGAAAGAATTATTTAAATATTGTTAATTTTAAGGTAGCTTTAATATATCTAAAATAATGATTTTATCTTTATGCATCTATACTTCAAATTTTTTGAAAATAAGTAGCTGATATCTTCCAATACTTTGGCCACCTCATGCAAAGAGTCAATTCTTTGGAAAAGACTCTGATGCTGGGAAGGATTAGCGGCAGGAGGAGAAGGGGACTACAGAGGATAAGATGGCTGGATGGCATCACTGGCTTGATGAATGTGAGTCTGAGTGAACTCCGGGAGATGGTGATGGACAGGGAGGCCTGGCATGCTGCAATTCATGGGGTCGGTTGTGAAGAGTTGGACACAAATGAGTGACTGAACTGACTGACTGAATGATCCTTATACAATACGTGTTTGTATGTCCAGGATGTACATGATCATAAGAAGAGTCACACTTTTTTGAAATATGGTTTCTGTATTTTGGGGTAGTTAAGAAATAGATTTAAGGGCCTAGATCTGATAGAGTGCCTGATGAATTATGGAATGAGGTTCGTGCCATTGTACAGGAGATAGGGATCAAGAACATCCCCACGGAGAAGAAATGCAAAAAAGCAAAATGGCTGTCTGGGGAGGCCTTACAAATAGCTGTGGAAAGAAGAGAAGTGAAAAGCAAAGGAGAAAAGGAAAGATATAAGCATTTGAATGCAGAGTTCCAAAGAATAGCAAGAAGAGATAAAAAAGCCTTCCTCAACAATCAATGCAAAGAAATAGAGGAAAAGAACAGAATGGAAAGACTAGAGATCTCTTCAAGAAAATTAGAGATACCAAGGGATCATTTCATGCAAAGATGGCTCAATAAAGGACAGAAATGATATGGACCTAACAGAAGCAGAAGATATTAAGAAGAGGTGGCAAGAATACACGGAAGAACTATACAAAAAATATCTTCATGACCAAGATAATCACGATGGTGTGATCACTCATCTAGAGCCAGACATCCTGGAATGTGAAGTCAAGTGGGCCTTAGAAAGCATCACTATGAACAAAGCTAGTGAAGGTGATGGAATTCCAGTTGAGCTATTTCAAATCCTGAAAGATGATGCTGTGAAAGTGATGACCTCAATATGCCAGCAAATTTGGAAAACTCAGCAGTGGCCATAGGACTGGAAAAGGTCAGTTTTCATTCCAATCCCAAAGAAAGACAATGCCAAAGAATGTTCAAACTACCGCACAATTGCACTCATCTCATATGCTAGTAAAGTGATGCTCAAAATTCTCCAAGCCAGGCTTCAGCAATATGTGAACTGTGAACTTCCAGATGTTCAAGCTGGATTTAGAAAAGGCAGAGGAACCAGAGATCAAATTGCCAACATCCACTGGATCATCGAAAAAGCAAGAGAGTTCCAAAAAAACATCTATTTCTGCTTTATTGACTACACCAAAGCCTTTGACTGTGTGGATCAGAATAAACTGTGGAAGACTGTGAAAGAGACAGGAATATCAGACCACTTGACTTGCCTCTTGAGAAACCTATATGCAGGTCAGGAAGCAACAATGAGAACTGAACATGGAACAAGACTGGCTCCAAATAGGAAAAGGAGTACGTCAAGGCTGTATATTGTGACCTTGCTTATTTAACTTCTATGCAGAGTACATCATGAGAAATGCTAGACTGGAAGAAACACAAGCTGGAATCAAGATTGCCGGGAGAAATATCAATAACCTCAGATATGCAGATGACACCACCCTTATGGCAGAAAATGAAGAATTGAGAAACCTATATGCAGGTCAGGAAGCAACAATGAGAACTGAACATGGAACAAGACTGGCTCCAAATAGGAAAAGGAGTACGTCAAGGCTGTATATTGTGACCTTGCTTATTTAACTTCTATGCAGAGTACATCATGAGAAATGCTAGACTGGAAGAAACACAAGCTGGAATCAAGATTGTCGGGAGAAATATCAATAACCTCAGATATGCAGATGACACCACCCTTATGGCAGAAAATGAAGAGGAGCTAAAAAGCCTCTTGATGAAAGTGAAAGAGGAGAGGAAAAAAGTTGGCTTAAAGCTCAACATTCAGAAAACAAAGATCATGGCATCTAGTCCCATCGCTTCATGGGAAATAGATGTGGAAACAGTGGATACGGTGGGAGACTTTATTTTGGGGGGCTCCAAAATCACTGCAGATGGTGATTGCAGCCATGAAATTAAAAGACGCTTACTCCTTGGAAGGAAAGTTATGACCAACCTAGACAGCATACTCAAAAGCAGAGACATTACCAACAAAGGTTCGTCAAGGCTATTGTTTATCCAGGGAGAAGAAGGGGACGACAGAGGATGAGATGGCTGGATGGCATCACCGACTTGATGGACGTGAGTCTGAGTGAACTCCGAGAGATGGTAATGAACAGGGAGGTCTGGCGTGCTGTGATTCATGGGTCACAAAGAGTCGGACACGACTGAGAGATTGTACTGAACTAAACTGAACTGAATGATTACTAGTCTCAGGAGATGTTTTATTGAAATATTTCATTGGTGCTTATTCCTTTAATTACAGAAGCAGTTTCTGGAGAAATTTTAAAAAAATATGGCTGTGAGGTCCGAAAAGGCAAGTAGCAGTGGGTTCAGTAAGCATACTATTATATTAGAAACCATAGTGGCTAAGAGTGAAGCAGACTCTGCATTCTCATCTCAGCTCTAGCAATTACCGTCCACATAACTTTGGTCAAGTTAATTCATCTTCTTGTGCCTATTTTCTCATTAGTAAAGTGACAGTAATAGTAATAGCATCTACCTCATTTGTTTTATTTGAAAAGTTAAATATGTAGAATGTATAGAGCAATACCTGGCATGCAGAAAATATTCAAAAGCATTAGCTGATATGACTACTGCTATTTCTTTCCAGATGGCCCTTGGCCATAAAGTTAGAAGAGAGAGAAGTGCATGAAATGCCACGTAACTAAAATGAAACCATACTCATTTTCACCCTATTGTCAAAATTTTAAAGAATAAAAGTGGTAGGCAGTTTAAGTTAAACATCACAAATTCCTAACTTTGAGAGTTACCGTCATGCTGATTCAAGTTTTTTTTGAGGCTGTTACACAATATGAAGCGGATATTATCCCTCGTAAGGCTGGAGTAACACTCACAGCTGTCGGCAGCACTAAGCTTTACAACAGCAGTAGGACGTAGGAACTTGGAGAGCCTGGTCTGGAGGCATGCCACCGCAGCGATTAAAAGCTTGTAAAAGAAGATCTATGGAGGAAGGCTAAAGAAATTTGGATTGTTTACGCTGGAGAAGAGAAGACTTAAGGGTGATTTAATGCTGTTATTGAAGCATAAGAGGGTTCTTTTTTCGAGTCTCATGGTAAGCTCTTCTGTAGCTCTCCTGAGATCCAAACAGGAGGAGGTGGGTGACAGTACCGCACAAAGGATTTAGGGTAATATGGAGGAAGGCTAAAGAAATTTGGATTGTTTACGCTGGAGAAGAGAAGACTTAAGGGTGATTTAATGCTGTTATTGAAGCATAAGAGGGTTCTTTTTTCGAGTCTCATGGTAAGCTCTTCTGTAGCTCTCCTGAGATCCAAACAGGAGGAGGTGGGCTGACAGTACCGCACAAAGGATTTAGGGTAGGTAAGAAAAGCTTTTCAACAGGAGAGTCTTTAAAATAATTTGAATGGAGGACCATGTGTGTTTTTTTTTTTTTCATTTTCTTTTTTCCTGGAAGTTTTAATAATCATCATCTGCAGTGGTTTGGTCTGGCCATGCTTTGAGGCATGGTGGGTAGGGTCTGGAGCCAGAGAAGACATATTCTGCAGATCAGTAAAGGGCTGACACAAGGAACCTCACATACAGCCGCTTTATTAAGATCATGCCTCTTCTCATTAATGTAAGAATGTAAGTATCCCCAAATAGTAAAGCTCACGATGCAGGTTTATTAAACAGAAACACAAACGTGTCAGGTGTGGGGACCGAGGCTTCCTGCTCTAGGCATGACTCACTGTGTGAACCCCTGGATCCTTCTGTGGGTTCCATGTTGTGGCTTTAGAAATTTTAATGTATCCAACAAATTTTCACTAAGTACCCTCTGTGTGCTAGTAACTGCTAAGTTCTAAGAACCTTCTTTGCCTTCAGGAAGCTCACACTCTAAGTAGGTAAGGCAGTGTGTAAATGAACAGTTATAAGGCAGAAGAGTATTGCCTTAGGAGCATTTTGCTCTAGGATCCTGGAGGAGAGTGTCTAATTTGGCCTTATTGATCAAGGAAGTTTCCACTGAGGGTGGCCTTGAGGTGAGGTGAGGTGAAGTCACTTAGTCGTGTCTGACTCTTTGCGACCCTGTGGACTGTAACCTACTAGGCTTCTCCGTCCATGGGATTCTCCAGGCAAGAATACTGGAGTGGATTGCCATTTCCTTCTCCAGGGGAACTTCCTGACCCAGGGATCAAACCCGGGTCTCCTGCATTGGAGGCAGATGCTTTAACCTCTGAGCCACCAGGCAAATCTAAAAGGATGAGTAGGAATTACCAGGTGATTTAAAGACAAAGGAAAATTGAAGGGGATTCTAAGCATAGGGAACAGTATGTGAGAAGACATGAAAGTATAAGGAAGCATGAGTTATTTAGGTAGTGAACTATGCAACTGTAACTAGTCTATCATGTACTGAGTGATTAGAGTAGTCACTAAGTACACCTGACTAATGAGCACTTGAAATGTGGTATCTGAACTAACATATGCATTGAATGCAACATATACACAGGATTTCAAAACCGATACGAAAAAGGAATATATCTCAGTGTAATTTTTATCAAGTGGGCCTTTGTTCACTACGAACAAAACTAGTAGAGGTGATGGAATTCAAGGTGAGCTATTTCAAATCCTGAAAGATGATGCTGTGAAAGTGATGACCTCAATATGCCAGCAAATTTGGAAAACTCAACAGTGGCCACAGGACTGGAAAAGGTCAGTTTTCATTCCAGTCTCAAAGAAAGCCAATGCCAAAGAATGCTCCCTCCAGCTGCCACGCAATTGCACTCATCTCACATGCTAGTAAGGTAATGCTCAAAGTTCTCCGAACCAGGCTTCAGCAATATGTGAACCGTGAACTTCCAGATGTCCAAACTGGATTTGGAAAAGGCGGAGGAACCAGAGATCAAATTGCCAACATCCACTGGATCATCGAAAAAGCAAGAGAGTTCCAAAAAAACATCTATTTCTGCTTTATTGACTACACCAAAGCCTTTGACTGTGTGGATGACAATAAGCTGAAAATTATGGGAATACCAGACCACCTTACCTGCCTTCTGAGAAACCTGTATGCAGGTCAGGAAGCAACTGTTCAAACTGGACATGGAACAACAGACTGGTTCCAAATAGGAAAAGGAGTCCGTCAAGGCTGCAATTTATCACCCTGCTTATTTAACTTATATGCAGAGTACATTATGAGAAAAGCTGGGCTGGAGGAAGCACAAGCTGGAATCAAGATTGCCAGGAGAAATATTAATAACCTCAGATATGCAGATGACATCACCCTTAGGGCAGAAAGTGAAAAACTAAAAAGTCTCTTGATGAAAGTGAAAGAGGAGAGTGAAAAAGTTGGCTTAAAGCTCAACATTCAGAAAATAAGATCATGGCATCTGGTCCCATCACTTCATGGGAAATAGATGAAGGGCAGAAAGTGAAAAACTAAAAAGTCTCTTGATGAAAGTGAAAGAGGAGAGTGAAAAAGTTGGCTTAAAGCTCAACATTCAGAAAATAAGATCATGGCATCTGGTCCCATCACTTCATGGGAAATAGATGTGGAAACAGTGGATACGGTATCAGACTTTATTTTGGGGAGGCTCCAAAATCACTGCAGATGGTGATTGCAACCATGAAATTAAAAGACGCTTACTCCTTGGAAGGAAAGTTATGACCAACCTAGACAGCATATTAAAAAGCAGAGACATTACTTTGTCAATTAAGGTTTGTCTAGTCAAGGATATGGTTTTTCCAGTAGTCATGTATGGATGTGAGAGTTGGACTATAAAGAAACCTGAGCACCAAAGAATTGATGCTTGTGAACTGCGGTGTTGGAGAAGACTTGAGAGTCCCTTGTACTGCAAGGAGATCCAACCAGTCCATCCTAAAGGAGACCAGTCCTTCATTGGAGGGATTGATGTTGAAGCTGAAACTCTTAATACTTTGGCCACCTCATGCAAAGAGCTGACTCATTTGAAAAGACCCTGATATGGGAAAGATTGACGGCAGGAGGAGAAGGGGATGACTGAGGATGAGATGGTTGGATGGTATCACTGACTCAGTGGACATGGGTTTTCGGTAGACTCCAGCAGTTGGTGATGGATAGGGAGGCCTGGCGTGCTAAGGTTCATGGGGTTGCAAAGAGTCGGACATCACTGAGCAACTGAACTGAACTCAACTGAAATGATAATAATTTAGATGTGTTGAATTAATGAAAGCATATCATTAAAACTGATTTCACCTATTTTGTTTTACTTTCTTTAAGGTGACTGCCATAAAAATTTGAATACATATATGGCTTACACTGGTAGTTTGCATTCTATTTCTGTTGGAATGCCCTGGTCTAGAATATAAAATTCTAGAAGAAGTCAGGCAAGTGATGGGAGATTAAAATGGAGAAGTATTGATGGATCAGACTACAGTACTGCAGAAGATTTAGAAATATTTTCTACAGCCTTCCAATATAAAATACATATTTCCCTGCCATGTATATCTATATTGTATACAGGTATACATACATATATGTCTCAGATCTATCTATGCATACACAGAAACACACAAAAACTGAAACAAAAGGTTCACAAGTTGCCCTTCTATTTGGTAATACACTCTAGTATTATCTATCCTATTTTATTTCATATTCTTTTAATACTGGTTGAGACCCATTAAACTGATTTTAAAATCCACCAATGGGTCAAAATTTACAGTTTTTAAAAGCAACCAAATACATTTATCCACTAATCTAGGCTTTAGCTTTTGTTTTTGAAATATTTTTTAGGTCAATAGTCTTACTGATTTTGTCCTCAAAGCCAATGTTCATATATATAGGGTAGACTGGGTAGACAGTGAGGCAATGACCAGAACGTAGACATGGATTTGAAACTGCCTTAATGGTCTATGAGAAACATCAGGAGACTCTAAACTGTAGCCATGGCATTAACTGCGGAGAGATGGGGATCCATGGAAAGGTGGTGGAGAGAAAGGGAAAAGCTAATAAGGAGG
This sequence comes from Madoqua kirkii, assembly GCA_006408675.1. Lineage (NCBI taxonomy): Eukaryota > Metazoa > Chordata > Mammalia > Artiodactyla > Bovidae > Madoqua > Madoqua kirkii. Next base: position 22,746 of record SJYC01134151.1, on the reverse strand, counting down.
TATATTAGTGGGGTGTGGTGAGTGATTGGACACGGGAAGGGAGAGCATAGAAATCTAAAGCTGAGTCTTCAGTGTCTGGTTTGAATGATGAGATGGAGGAAGTGCCCTTCTCAGTGATAAACAATAGAGACAGAGCCAGTTTGGGGAAGGTAAGGAGTTCAAGTTTAGGTACATTGATTGGAGACATCTACATGGCATCTAGAGTGAACCACTGAGCACAGTCATTATGTGACTGCAGGCTAATGGGAAAACTCAAGGACACTGTGGAGTAAAAGCCTCTAGGGGAAAGGACCGAATTCAGAGAAATATGGACACATGAAAAGCCAGAAGTGACTTTAAAAAGGACAGAATAGGAGAACATAGTCTAACAAAGCCAAACGAGGAGAGATTGCTAGTCATTTCTACAGAGAGGGTAACACTGGGAGCAGCTGATCAGACTTGGTCTAGGAAGCTAATCAGAGGAAATGCTTCCATGGAAGCCTATCAGCACGCTGCAGTTGTTTGAAAAGTCACAAGAAATGGAGCAGAGGTGATAGACTCATTGGCTGGAGAGGGAATAAGATTAAGGAAAGGAGAGAGGGAGACAGGAGTAGGAGTGCATGAATGAGTGAGTGGGAGGAAGTGGAGGGTGAAACTTTGAACACGTGTTTTGGTCATCAAATTTGTCTTTTTTCAAATTTTAAGAACGGAAGGATTTAGGTACTCTTCCAAGTTCAGCTAAAGAGACCAATGGAGAGGGAGAATTTGAAGATAAAGTCATGAGGATGATTAAACAAAGCCCTTTAGGAGATAGAGGAGTCTTAAAACTAAAGAGAAAACCATGGAATTAAGATTAAAGGGACTAGATCAGGAAGATGGAAGAAATAGAATGGTTGTGGTGAGGTGCTGTGCAGAATAAAAGGACCTCTTTCTCACCCCCAATACCAGCCTGGGGATCAAATACTCTATAAGGTGGTGGCCTCGTCTTCACAGAGAAGCCTTTCTTCATCACCAGCCTAGGTCCAGGGGTAAAGAAGGATGGAGGATTGATTCAGGACCTGAGTTAGTCTGGAACCTAAGCTAGACAGGTCAAGAACAGCACAGCAACACAATGCAAGAGGCGAAGGGCTGAGGGATAAAGATCTGAATGAGGCCCAAGATTAAGTGAATTTTGAATTAAAAGGGAAGAAAATAGCAGGGAGAGAAGACTGTAGTGAAGGTTTCTGTTTTAAAGACCCAAGATAGAGTGTTTTGTTTTGTTTTTTATTTTTTGCAGAGAGTGGCAGGTACTCAAATGGCTGATCATCCCTCAAACACAAGTGAGCAGGAGGCAGAACTGTTATTAGATGTTTTCAGGTCTAAAACATTCAAAGATTCAGTCACTCAAGAGAGTGTCTGTGTGCACCCTTTGGAATTTGGATAACAAGAAGTGTGTGTATGTGTAAATGTGTATGTTTCTTATTCTATCCAGATGTTCGGAATGACAGTGATTCCTGCCTTATCCAAAAGGATCTCCATGGTGAAGAAATAGTTAAGTGAACTATAGTTCAGGATTCAGTTGAAAGATGCAGTTTTAACAGATTCTCAGATGTGAAAAAGACTGGAAGTTATTAGAATGTGAGAAGCATGCAAGGAATGCTCATATTCGTTGAGGGTGGTAATGATAAGGCTAGTGGTGGGTCCAAGTGAAGTGGCATTTGCCTGGTGACATTCTACTCTTATCCATTCACCTAGCAGAACTCAAGTGGAAAATTCCTGTCAATAAGTTTGCCTGAATCAGGGTGTTTCCTCAGAGGATGGAGCTAACTCCTAAACATGTGCCCATTCCTCAGAGTGCAGCCAGTAATTATCTGATGTACTGTGGTGTTCCAGGATGCCTCCATTTGGGGAGCTTGGACATCAGTGCTGGAGAGGTCTGATGAAGGGTGCTAAATGATGAGGCTCATCAGCCTCACTTCCTATGTGTCCCTTGCTAGAACACGATCCTCAGCTTAACCCCCATTCGAGAAAAAGGACTCTGAGTTCTGTTTTAATATAGAACAAGCTTAACAGTGCCAAGCCGTTGACAGTGCCAGAAACTTCCTAAGCCTCTTAGCTCCTCTGGCAACTGTGAGAACAAGAACATTGCCCTTCATGTGGCCAAGCTTGTGTTTTCTGGGTGGTCCCAAAACCATGGGCCTTGGGGATCCCCCTTTTGGACAGAATGTGTCATTTCTTCTTGTTTTTCAGGGAGATGAGCATTGCAAAAGCAAAATATGGACCGATGCAAGAAGACTTTTTTGAGCATTTTTAATTCCTTTCAGTGGCTATTGGTGGTTTTTCTGTTTCCCACCACTGTTTTAAAGTGTGATTTCATGTCATAGTCATTTTGCTGGAGGGGCAAAAACAGGAATTAAATAAATGTGACCCTCTGATGTGAGTCGCAGTAGAATAACCCAAGCCTGAAGCATGTTCCACTGTTTGGTCCTTTGCCCACATGTTGTACAGCTTTCTGAATTTATACTTGAGAAGTTAAGTCCTGTAGGCCTTGACTCATTCTTCAAAACTCATACAGCAGTTTGCTAGTGTTCTCTGTGAGCTGTGTGTAGGAACCCAGCTATAGTGTGTTTTGTTTTTATTCTTCAAGTAGAGAACATTATTTTATTCCTTATAAATAGCATGCCTTTAACTTGCTATGATCAAAGATTAATCATCAGCAGATATCTCAAAGTCACTGTTGCTCAAATAGGAAGGAAAAAAAATCTTAGACCACTTGTACTTCTTATCAGGACATTTGATTAAAACAAACAAACAAACAAACCCCCCACATCTCTTTGGAAGGCTGGTAGCTATCAGGCAGACAATTTTCAGTGCCTACTGAAGGCTGAGAAGGGCATGTCTAACAGGGAAGGGCATGCAAGACCATCCTCAGGCTTATATAACATGCCTTCTCCATCCTAAAGACAAAATGATATTATCCCTTGCTAGTAAAGATTGTTTCTATTATCCTTTTGCAGCTAGGGGCAGCATAAAGGATGTTTTGTGTGCTATTCAGTTCAATGTTTGTTTCTGTTCAGGACATAATAAAACTGATATGGATGGAGATCATTTTCCATTGGGTAGATCCAGAGAATTCTCATCAAAGTCATGGTTAAGTTCATCAGTGAAGTGGACTGAAGTTCATGGCATCTTAAGAGGCACAGAACAGGCACCTCAGGCCTGTCTCCACATGTTTCCCATTCTTCCAGATTCCTTGGAATTTATAGATTAAATATACCTACTCTCAACTCTTCAAAGTAACCCCTGAAGTCTTTGATATACAGCAATCAATAACCTGCCTTTTGTGCGCTGTGTGGAGAGGGCAGCATGCAGACCAACGATCCAGGCCTGGTAGGCACCCAGCCTGTGGAGCTGCAGCTCAGCTGAAGTTGCTGCCTCCTACTTGGTCATGTGCACTCTTGTGAAGAGCTGCTTTGTGAATCAATCTGGGTGTCTTTATAGAACCATTAAGACCTAAAGCGGGTCACATGTACTTTTCATTTGTATCTTGCACATTTGCAGAGAGTGTTAGATGCCTGAGTGATATTTGCGATTGAAGGATTGGTGAAGGCCCATAGTTGGGCCACTGTGCATATCCAGAAGCAGTGCCATTCTGAAGAATCAGCAGTCTATCTTTTTGGAACAAAGATAGGAATTCTTTCACCCGTGATTTCACTAAATCATGCTGTTGCATTGTAAAAACATACATGCAATTTTGATACTTATGGAAGTATAGTGGGATGAGAGACACATGATGTACTTGAAGGAGCCCTGGCAAAGAATTAAAAACAAGATTCTGGTTGCCACTGAGTGACCACAAGGAAGTCAGCCTGCTTCTGGGGCTTGGGTGTCATCCTTTGTGAATAAGGCAATCTTACATATAACTGCAGGATACACTCAAGAAGCAAGAATTCCACACCAGACTCCTCAGGCCTTGCTGCTGCTAAGTCGCTTCAGTCATGTCCAACTTTGTGCAACCCCATAGACGGCAGTGCACCAGGCTCCCCCATCCCTGGGATTCTCCAGGCAAGAACACTGGAGTGTGTTGCCATTTCTTTCTCCAATGCATGAAAGTGAAAAGGGAAAGTGAAGTTGCTCAGTCTTGTCTGACTCCTAGCGACCCCATGGACTACAGCCCACCAGGCTCCTCTGTCCATGGGATTTGCCAGGAAAGAGTGCTGGAGTGGGGTGCAATTGCCGTCTCTCCTCAGGCACTATTGCTGGTTAATTCTCTAAGACTTAGATTTGTACAAAAGATTGATAGCCTGTTTTGTGCCTGGCTTATAAAACTAAATTTCTTGTATTAAAGAGGATGAGGGTATAGGACGAATCAGTTTTCTTTATTTTTCAGTGAATGGTGTAAGGGTTTAGGTTCATTTCTCATTTCTTAAACATGTAAAAAAATGTATTTCTTTATTTTTGACTTTGCTGAATCTTTGTTGTGTGGGCTACTCTCTAGTTGTGGTGCATAGGTTTCTTATTGGGGTGGCTCCTCTTGTTGCAGAGCACAGGCTCTGGGGGCCTTGGGCTTCAGTAGTTGTGGCACGTGGGCTCAGTAGTTGCGGCTCCAGGCTCTGGAGCACAGGCTTAATAGCTGTGGCTCACAGGCTTAGTCGCTCTGTGGCATGTGGAATCTTCCTGGATCAAGGATTGAACTCATGTCTATTGCAATGGCAAGTGGATTCTTTACATTGAGATACCAGGAAAGTCCCATTTCTCATTTCTTGGTGCACCTTAGATTTCCTTAAACTTGGAGCATTATGGACAAAAGATTGAAACTCAAGTTCCTTGGCTCTGGAGCAGATCCAAGGTACCCTCGCCTGATCCATGACACGCTGGCTCTAGTGGCAGGTGACTTGGACTTCACTTTGGCTTAACATGTCTCTTTGGGAGCTTCTGGGTATATTTCATTTTATAAAACTGAAAACAGAATACCATTTGGGAACTGCTTGTGCTGTTGTAGGATGTGATGCTTAAGATAGAGATACCTGCAGATCTATGGATGTGACTTGAACAGAGAAACAAGGGGAATGTAGCCTGTTACCAGGTGAACAGGGTTCAGCAGTTGTAAGGGTTGGGGAAAGCGGGACTGTTGACTTTCTATCTCCTGCACTGTACTTGGCCCTGGTGAGCGAGTGCTCTGGCATTCATTCCTAGAGTGGTTCGGGAGGTGAACTCTGGAAGTTCTTGCTCTGCAGCTTGCATTGCACGAATCTCAGAAATTCCTTAGGTTCTGCAAGGGTCTGCATGTTTGCACAGGACATATGCAAGTGTGGCAGTAGCTTCCTTCTTCTGTAAGCTCTCTTGTGCCTTTCACTTTGGCTGTGTTTTTATTTGGCAGATTTATCCATTTCTCCACTTTGTGTTTTCCATCTTCAGTGAGGGATGCTATTCAGCCAGGCAGAACAAATGTATTTGAAATGAATGTACATTCCTCAATTCCCTCTTTCCTCCTCCCCTTTGCTTCCTCCCTCCATCCATCTCTCCCTCCATATCTCAATTCTTTCTTTCTTCCTCCCTTCCTCCCTCCTGTCCTTCCTCCTTCCTTCTTTCATAAAAGTTTTATGAGGGAAGTATTAACTCTTACTTCTGACCCCTGATACAAATTTCTTTCTATAATGGTAATTGACATTTGTCTGACTTCTTATTTATTCTAATGCACATATTGAAATAGCTGTTATTAAAGTTATTAAGACTTCTATAACATGAAGTAGTGTGTAAGGTAACACTTGTATGTGTTTTTAAAAACCAAGTGCCTAATCTGAGATTACAGTCAATATCTGAAAGTTTTATCTGAAGCAAAAAAGTCATGGTAGTTTAACTCAAATGGGAGCCATTCATAATTCTCAGGACTCATTCCCCCCCCACCCCTCCCTTCTGAAACTGCAATTTGATTACTGTGTCATAAAACAAGTTTAACATGGGTAGTTTGAAGAAGTGAGTTTCAACATAGAGGCTTTGTAAAAGTCAACTACATTACTTTATAGCACACCAAAATCATTTACTTTTGGCATATACCCTAGCTGACTGCACTGATTTATCCAAGAAGGAATACAGTTTGATTTCTAAAGGAAGAAGAGATAAAACCATAGCCAACATCAGAAAATGAGTTAAGGAAAAATAGTAACGTTGTTGGCCCTAAGCCTACCCGGAAGGGGCCATGTGACCTCAGCAAGAGGCCACAGCTCCTTAGGGCTGACCCTATCTTTAGGGTATTTCCAAGCTGAAGGCTGAACAACTAGGGACATTCCTGCTGGGGGCACCATGTGCATATAAAAGATGCTGACTAAATATTTATTGATAAGCTATGAGTGAATTCCTAATCTCCCCCAACTGTTATTCAATCCATCTGAGTTCCAAAGGAAATAGTGTCGTGTCTACACAAACAAATTGATCTAAGTGATGAACAGCCTGAAAAAATGGCACAATTTAAAGATCACTTCAGGTTGAATACCCAATCAAGAAAAAGGTATTGGGCTTTCTTTTTATTAGGTTCCTGTTTGATTTCCCAAAACAGTTTGGTATTGAATAGTTGTGACTTCCTCCAGTCCTTCAAAACAATGGCCTCTTCCTGTGGTTTGGCTTTTATTTTGTTCCCTTTCTTTGTGCTGAGCCCTAATAAAATAATTGCCCAACGTAGGGAGTATCTGAAATGTTTTATGACATTTCGGTCATGGCTGTGTTGATGTGTTGCCAGGTGAGTCACTAGTCTGCACATACAGAGAGCCTCTGGAGGCCAGGGATGGCCCTTCTTGTTGAGTGTACACAGGTTAACAACACAGACACAGTTCACAGTGTTGAGGACCCTGAAGCTTGTAGAAGAAGATAAGCACCAAAGGCATGCGTAGTTTCAAGTGGTATTGACTGCATTGGCGGAAGTGGTGAGGCTGCTGGAAAAAAACAGCGCCTTGATGGTGTGGTCGGGAAAAGCTGCTCTGAGGAGCTGAGCATTGGGCTGAGTCTTGAAGAGGAATCACAAGCAAGCTGTATGATTTAGCTATGAGAGCACTGGCGTGTGTTCCTATCAGAGAGAATAGAACATTTCAAGCCCTCTTCTTGGTGTGTACGGTCAACTAAGGCTGGCTGGTGCAGCTGCATCACATGAGCAAAGATCTGGCATTAATGGCTTGTGGGGAACAGAATTTTGTTGAGTGAATTGAGAACCTTTCTGTGTGTGGAGAGGGGTTGGGGATAATACCATACATTGTTGGACCATCACTTTTGATACCCTGGGACATGTGGGTTGGTGGGAGATAGGGGGAAATGGGTAATTAGAAGGCTTTTGCACTGTCCAGACACACCATCTGAGAGTGGCAGTAATGGAGGTGAGTGGCCAAGACCTGTTCACAATTACCACTTGATAGTTTGGCTGTAGGAGATGAAGAAAAGCAAGGAATACAGAACAACTCCCAGGTTCCTGGTATCTTTAAATGGTGGTGATATGACTAAGATGGAATGTATGAAAAGAGAGTCTGAAAGGTGGAGAAGGGTGGAAATTTAGTAGTCTATTTTGTAAAGTGAAATTTCACATGCCTCTGAAATAGCCATGAAGGTATAAAATGAGAAGTTGGATATAAGACTCTGAACTTCCCAGGAGAAACTTGGCTGGAAGTATAACTATGGTAGTGATCAATACACAAATGGTGTTTAAAGCCATGGAGAGAAACACGGAAGAGAAGAGATGGAGAAAGGCTCAGAGGCAAGCTCTGAACCTCCCACATTAATAGGCCAAGTAGACGAGAAGGTGGTTGCAAAGGAGATGGAGAAGCAATATCCAAGGAGTGAAGAAAACTAGAAGAGAGTGAAATCATGGAAGTCAAGAGTAAGAAGTGCTTTGAGATAGAAAGGGGATGGTGATTTGGAACTGATGAATCCTATATCTAAATAGAGTCCTTTGCGTTGGACAATGTGATGTCACCAGTGACATTGTTGAGCAGTTTCAGGGATGGGAATGGTGGTCAGAAACCACAGTGAAGAGGCTGAGGAGTGAGTGTGAGGTGAAGAAATGTAACTGTCAAGCAAATGTTACTTACATCAGAAGATGGCTCGTAAAGAAAAGCCAAGAAGTGGGAAAATAGCTGAGAAAGAGGGCAGAACCCAAGGAAGATTTTTAAATGTTTATTGTCTATAAGTAAGTAAATGGATAAATAAACTGTGGTATATCCAGACAATGGAATATTATTCAGCAATAAAAAGAAATGAGCTATCAAGCAATGGAAGGACTTGGAGGAGGGACCTTAAATGCATGTTACTAGGTGAAAGAAACCTATCTGAAGATGCTGTATGATTCCAATTCTATGACATTCCAAAAAAAGCTAAAACTATGGAGAAAGTAAAAAGAGCAATGGTTGTGGGGTGAAGTAGGTCAGATGAATAGGCAGAGCACAGAAGATTTTTTAGGGTAGTGAAGTTATTTCATATAATAGTGTAATGATGGATCTATGTCATTATACATTTGTCCAAACCCGTAGGGTATACAATACCAAGTAAGAATCCTAACATAAACTATGGACTTAGGGTGATCATAATATGTCAATGTAGGTTCATCCTTGGTAAAAATGTATTGTTCCAGTGAGTCATGTCAGCTGGAGAGGCTATGTGTGAGTGGGATCAGGGGGTATATAGGAAATCTGTATACCTTTCTCTCTCTCTCTCTCTCTTTTTTTTTTTTTTTGTAAAAACAAAACAGTTCTTAAAACGTGTGTATGCTGATAGAATGAGTAGGAGGGAGAATCTGCTGAGGGGAGTAGAGGATCATCTCAGGAAATGAAAAGGGAGAGGAATTAACCTTTTACAGAGGCGTGTCCTGGGGATGTGATGAGAAAAAATGCTACTGATTTAGACAGTTTTGTTGGTGAGAAGTTTGGATCACCAGCTTGGAGTTTCTAGCATCGCAATGAAGTATGGGAATATATTCATCATCTAAAGGTGAGATGGTAGGAAGGGAGAGGATTGGAGATTTGAACCAAGAGTGAAGATAGAAAACAGTCAAACAGGAGAATAGTGGGACAGCAATCCTCCTAGGGGCTTTCTTTGTGGCTCAGTTGGTAAAGAATATGCCTGCAATGCAGGAGACCTGGGTTCGATTCCTGGGTCAGGAAGATCCCCTGGAGAAGAAAATGGCAACCCACTCCAGTATTCTTGCCTCAAGAATCCCATGGACAGAGGAGCCTGGCAGGCCACAGTCCAGTGGGTCGCAAGAGTTGGACACAACTTAGCAACTAAATGGCAATGACAACGAAGCCTCCTAGAGAAATAAAAATAGTAGCATTGCTGGGCAAATAGTAGCAAGCTGAGTGCTCATTCAAAGCTTATGAAAATGAAGTTAGCATGAAACAAGTGTAACTGGTATATTCAAAAACATGACTTGTGATATAGAATAAAACTATCATTTTTAATTCTTTTATTTTTCATTTTTCTCTCTCATTATCCTTATAATAGTTGTACAGTTGGGAAAGCTTTCTGTCAGAGATTGAAAACTCTGAAAAATCCCTATGCGTCCTATGGAATAGAAGGTCCTATAGGTGTAGAGTCTTCCCTGGTGGCTCAGACTGTAAAGTGTCTGTCTACAATGCGGGAGACCTGGGTTCGAGCCCTGGGTTGGGAGGATCCCCTGGAGAAGGAAATGGCAATCCACTCCAGGACTATTGCCTGGAAAATCCCATGGACAGAGGAACCTGGTAGGCTACAGTCCATGGGGTCACAAAGAGTTGGACACGACTGATCGACTTCACTTCACTTCATTTTCTGAGTACTTTCTGTGGGTTTTCCTAGATTTCCCTTCTAATGGCACCTCCTATGATGGAGGCATATTCCATTCCATTCAGCCCACACATATTCTCTGTGGGAATCCCACATCTGTGGGGATGTGATGAGAGAAAATGCTACTGATTTAGACAGTTTTGTTGATGAAAAGTTTCCATTGGTTCCCACACCTACAAGCCCAAAAGGCTTCAAGTCTGGCACTTTCGTTTGTGACTCATCTTGGCCCTCAAATAATAATAATGTTTCCTTTGCTCTAATAAATTGTAGGGTAGTGGATTCCGTTTAGCCACCTCTTAGTGGCTCCCACATTGAAGCAGCTTATTAACTCATGTTTTTTGTCCTCAGTCTTTCCAGGGCAAGGGTGAGAACTTTGTCCACTGAGCTTCCATCCGTAAATGTGAATTATTGAGTTCTGAGTGGTCCCATAGTAGCAGCCTTCATCAGTGTTGACTTGAGGAGCTGGGTATGCCTAGATGCACCTTTCTTTGGTAATGGGTCCAAGCTCAGAATTCTAGCACTTCCCACCAAACAGTTCCTACTCTTCTTACATTTTGAGTCATTTACTACCATCCTCAGGAGGAAATTTTTAAATGTCGTGGAATCACTTTTACTCTTGACTTTGAAGATTTGCATTCTGGTTAACACTTCATGCTGGGATTTCATTTCTGTCATTTCCTGTTACCTGAAGTTCCAGTGTAATAATTTTTCAAGTGAACCTTGGTACACATCTGAAGGACACCATGATAGAAAAATCCAGATATCAGTTTTTTCAGACAAATAGTGTAAGCACATGAGAGTTGTGTTCCTGAAGGGGTGATTTTCCTGAAGGACCTTGGAATTCCAGCTGACCCATAAGAATAACTGAAACCAGGAGAAGACTGATGGAATGAAAAAGTAGATGGATTGAAGGTCACAATGAGGTTGCAGAATTTTGTAGTGGAGGTGCTCAGCCAGATAAGCTGAGCAGAGAGGAAATGGTGGTTAGAATAGATTGTTTACTGAGTACAGCAAGGGTCAAAACATGACCACAGGAGAGTATGGCAGAGATAGAATGGAGGAAAAGATCATTGGTGGTCAAGTAACAAGAAACCAGAGTGATTAGTTCCTCTCCAGGATGCTCTAGTTCTATGATTTCTGACTGGGCTAAGCCCACATGAGAAAAATAAACCAAAAGTAAAAGCCCTGAGTAGATGCAGGAGACCTCAGTTCGATCTCTGGGTCGGGAAGATCCCCTGGAGAAGGAAACGGCAACCCACTCCAGTATTCTTGCCGGGAGAATCCCATGGACCGAGGAGCTTGGTGGGCTACAGTCCATGGGGTCGCAAAGAGTCGGACACGACTGAGCAACTTCACACACACACACACACACACACACACACACACATACACACACAGAGCAGGAGTAGTGACAGTAAATTGGTAGAAACATCAAAGAGGGTAGCACACTTATTGTTAGTGAGCTTAGTCACTCAGTCTGTCCAACTGTGACCCCATGGGCTAGCCCACGAGGAGGTAGAGTATTTGAATGGTGTGAGGCTTAAAGGACCAGTGGGTTTTTTGCTTGTTTTTTTTTTTTTTTTTTTAAGACTGGATGGGAGGCACAGTGCAGAAGTGAAAGGGGCAAGCTGAACTAAAATATTAAGATTGTATTGTGCACTATGATTTATGTTGTTGTTCAGTCATTAAGTTGTATCCAACTCTTGACCCCATGGACTGCAGCATGCCAAGCTTCTCTGTCCTTCACTATCTCCCAGAGTTTGCTCAAACTCAAATTTATGATTAATTCTTTTTACTGAGAATAGGTATATAATACAAGAGAGAAAGATACATTGTAGTAAAAAGGGGTGCAGACAACAGCCAGGAAACCAGATTTCTACAAGTTATGCTATTTCTACAAATAACTGTGTGATCTGGGACAAGTCACTTAATCCTGAAAGCTAAAAACTTTACATTGAAAGAGCAGCTTGCAAACTACCTTTGTAATCAAGTCACGTCATCATTTTTTAAGGATAACCACTGTATCTGTTATACTTTATTTTATCCTTTTTATAATTTGTAGACTGAGAAACATTAATTTAGCCAAATAGTAAAATTGGACTTGAATGTAGATCTTCTGGTCCCAGGTGGCGTACCCTCTGTTTCTACTCTAGAATCATCTTGTTATTTTTTCCTTTAGATATAGCAGTGCCCATGTAGGTTAGTACTGTTTGTATTTTGAGTTTAAAAAAGGTCACTCAGTTGTATCTGACTCTTTGCGATCCTGTGGACTGTATAGTCCATGGAGTTCTCCAGGTCAGAATACTGGAGTTGGTAGTCTTTCCCTTCTCCAGGGGATCTTCCCAACCCAGGGATCAAACCCAGGTCTCTTGCATTGCCAGTGTATTCTATACCAGCTGAGCCACTAGGGAAGGCTGAGTTTAAAAAATATTTACTATGATTATAGTGTCATTCCTAAAAATATTTTAATGGAAATTTAAAAATATTTATTAATATTTTTACATTTAAGAGTCAATCTTTTTATGTTAATAATTTATCTGGTGATAAAATGTCAACATTAAAACTGAAAAAATATTTCTGTTGTGCTTTCCACACAGAGTATCTTGAACTTAAATATTTTTTCCATTCTTCTGGAAAAAGGAAACACTGTAAAGCTTGTTAATATTTCTATAGCTTGCAGCTTCCAGTTGTGGAGGACTTTAAGAAGCCTAGTCTATCAGAATTAGTAGGCAGAGAATTAATGACTGGATGGGAGGCACAGTGCAGAAGTGAAAGGGGCAAGCTGAACTAAAATATTAAGATTGTATTGTGCACTATGATTTATGTTGTTGTTCAGTCATTAAGTTGTATCCAACTCTTGACCCCATGGACTGCAGCATGCCAAGCTTCTCTGTCCTTCACTATCTCCCAGAGTTTGCTCAAACTCAAATTTATGATTAATTCTTTTTACTGAGAATAGGTATATAATACAAGAGAGAAAGATACATTGTAGTAAAAAGGGGTGCAGACAACAGCCAGGAAACCAGATTTCTACAAGTTATGCTATTTCTACAAATAACTGTGTGATCTGGGACAAGTCACTTAATCCTGAAAGCTAAAAACTTTACATTGAAAGAGCAGCTTGCAAACTACCTTTGTAATCAAGTCACGTCATCATTTTTTAAGGATAACCACTGTATCTGTTATACTTTATTTTATCCTTTTTATAATTTGTAGACTGAGAAACATTAATTTAGCCAAATAGTAAAATTGGACTTGAATGTAGATCTTCTGGTCCCAGGTGGCGTACCCTCTGTTTCTACTCTAGAATCATCTTGTTATTTTTTCCTTTAGATATAGCAGTGCCCATGTAGGTTAGTACTGTTTGTATTTTGAGTTTAAAAAAGGTCACTCAGTCGTATCTGACTCTTTGCGATCCTGTGGACTATATAGTCCATGGAGTTCTCCAGGTCAGAATACTGGAGTTGGTAGTCTTTCCCTTCTCCAGGGGATCTTCCCAACCCAGGGATCAAACCCAGGTCTCTTGCATTGCCAGTGTATTCTATACCAGCTGAGCCACTAGGGAAGGCTGAGTTTAAAAAATATTTACTATGATTATAGTGTCATTCCTAAAAATATTTTAATGGAAATTTAAAAATATTTATTAATATTTTTACATTTAAGAGTCAATCTTTTTATGTTAATAATTTATCTGGTGATAAAATGTCAACATTAAAACTGAAAAAATATTTCTGTTGTGCTTTCCACACAGAGTATCTTGAACTTAAATATTTTTTCCATTCTTCTGGAAAAAGGAAACACTGTAAAGCTTGTTAATATTTCTATAGCTTGCAGCTTCCAGTTGTGGAGGACTTTAAGAAGCCTAGTCTATCAGAATTAGTAGGCAGAGAATTAATGCAGCCCAGGAGTGAAAAACTTCTCTTTTAATTCTGAAGTCAGCGAAGATGCCAGCAAATCTCGTGCTTACAGTTATATGCCCCCAATATATTTATTACTAGTTCTTCCACAGTTAGTCATGCTTTACTGTGAAAAAGTGTTTTTTTAAGCCTGTAACACAAATAATTCTTTTCCATTGTTTTTCTGCCTTATATTACTCTCACTTTATAAAACATTCCCCGTCTTTAAGAATAGTTTACCATTGCACAACTGACCTTGTGCACAAGAATACTCAGGAGTCCTAGTAAACATTTAACAAGGCTTCATGAAAATTGTATGCAGATGCATCAGAGCAAAACTCTTGAAAATCAGTATCTGAATGATACATTTTTGCATATTTTCATAGATCCAGTGCTTTTGTCATTTGGTAAAGCTCATATTCTTGAAGAATTTAAAATCAGAAAACAGAGCCTTAAAAATGAGAAAATGGCTCTCTCATTTTGTTCTTCTCTCTCCCAAACTGAAAGCCAAGTAGAATCCCTGATTTTTGTTTATTTGCATTTTGATGTAATTTTGAGTTCAGTTTTTTGAAAGGTTATGATACTAGACTTTTCTGGTGGTGCACATGGTAAAGCATCTGCCTACAATGCGGGAGACTTGGGTTCGATCCCCGGGTCGGGAAGATCCTCTGGAGAAGGAAATGGCACCCCACTCCAGTACTCTTGCTTGGAAAATCCCATGGATGGAAGAGCCTGCAAGCCACAGTCCGTGGGGTTGCAAAGAGTCGGACACAACTGAGTGATTTCACCTTACCTTCACCTTATGGTACTAGGATATGTAAGTGCTATCTATATTATTTTAACTGACAGTTTTAATACAATGAAGAAAAGCTATAAATCTGTGAAAATATAAGGATATGCTTTGTCATAGATACATTCTAGATAAACTCTCAAGCACTTATGGTGAAGTACAAGGTTGAAATTATTGAAAAGTCTTTATTATTAGATAAAAGTTATAAATCGGTAGCTTCATTTGTACTAAACTGCTTTTACTTTCTTATGATATGAGCCATTCTTTTAATGTTACATCTGTTGGAATAATTTTTTAAACAAAACATGAGTAATCATTATTTCAACTATGATTATTTTAAATGTTGAAAGTTGAATTCATATTCTTTAAGGCAGCATGCTTATAAAAGGGCATCATTGTTATTTAGTTGCTAAATCATATTTGACTCTTTTGTGACCCCATGGACTATAGCCTGCCAGGTTCCTATGTCCATGGGATTTTTCCAGGCAAGATTACTAGAGCAGGTCACCATTTCCTTCTCCAGGAGGCCTTCCCAACCCCAGGGATCAAATCCACATCTCCTGCATTGGCAGGTGAATTCTTCACCACTGAACCACTAGGAAAGCATAAGGGCAAAGTAATACCTTTATGTTGTCAAGTGGCATAAAGAGGATAAAAAAGGTGAAACTAAACACATGCCCATATTAAATTTTAAAAGAACAGAAAATGGAAACTAAGGACAGATTTGCATTTTACTTACTTCTCTTTACCTAAAGTAAGCCCACATTTTTAGCTTCTTAAGGATACCACTGTGTCCTTAATCCCAGTGGTCCCCAACCTCTGGTATCTAATGCCTGATGATATCTAATGCCTCTTCCCCCTTGGTCCCTGGAAAAATTGTCTTCCATGAACCTGGTCATTGGTGCCAAAAAAGTTGGGGACCAATGACTAAAGTCACAGACTATTCTTCACTTGCCCTCTCTTTAAGCCTCCCCAAGCAAAATGACACCCCAAGCTGTCCACAAGCCCCTGTGCCTCTGGCCTGGTTCTAGATGCTCTCTTTCTGTAGCTCATGAGTAGAATTGTTTTTCTGAAGCCTTCTGCTAGCCAGTGTGCAGGAGCTGGCAGAGGAAGGAGTAGCTGAGAAAAGAAATAGACAAGGAAGAAGGAGAAGAACGTAAGGGACCAAAGAAGACAGTCTGGCCTTCATTCTATAAAAATCCTTAAATGATTGAGGATGTGAGAAAGTTGTGATAAGGAGTATAGAAAAGTCCATAGTTAAAAGTAAAAACTATGGTGACCAATTGTACATGAAAATAACATGTCACAACTTATATTGCCAAGTGCCCAAGCCTGAGAGAGCCGCCCTGCTGTCAATCTTAGAATTCTCTGATTTAACTTCAGCCCATCTTCCCAGCCTAAACTGGAACAATTACTGGTCTTCCAAGTTAACATCATAATCTTAGAAATCATAATTCTCACTAATTATTACTACTAAGGTATTAAGATGAGGGCCTTAGGAAGCATCACTACAAACAAAGCTAGTGGAGGTTATGGAATTCAAGTTGAGCTATTTCAAATCCTAAAAGATAATGTTGTGAAAGTGCTGCACTCAATAGGCCAGCAAATTTGGAAAATGCAGCAGTGGCCACAGGACTGGAAAAGGTCAGTTTTCATTCCAATCCCCGAGAAAGGCAATGCCAAAGAATGCTCAAACTACCACACAATTGCACTCATCTCACACGCTAGTAAAGTAATGCTCAAAATTCTCCAAGCCAGGCTTCAATAGTACATGAACCATAAACTTCCAGATGTTCAAGCTGGATTTAGAAAAGGCAGAGGAACCAGAGATCAAATTTCCAACATCCACTGTATCATTGAAAATGCAAGAGAGTTCCAGAAAAACATCTATTTCTGCTTTATTGACTATGCCAAAGCCTTTGATTGTGTGGACTGCAACAAATTATGGAAAATTCTGAAAGAGATGGGAATACCAGACCACCTGACCTGCCTCTTGAGAAATCTGTATGCAGGTCAGGAAGCAACAGTTAGAACTGGACATGGAACAACAGACTGGTTCCAAATTGGGAAATAAGTCTGTCAAGGCTGTATCTTGTCACTCTGCTTATTTAACTTCGATACAGAGTACATCATGAGAAAATCTGGGCTGGTAGAAGCACAAACTGGAATCAAGATTGCCGGGAGAAATATCAATAACCTCAGATATGCAGATGACACCACCCTTATGGCAGAAAGAGAAGAGGAACTAAAAAGCCTCTTGATGAAAGTGAAAGAAGAGAGTGAAAAAGTTGGCTTAAAACTCAACATTCAGAAAACTAAGATTACAGCATCTGGTCCCATCACTTCATTGCAAATAGATGGGGAAGCAGTGGAAACAGTGACAGACTATTTTTGAGGGGCTCCAAAATCACCACATATGATGACTGCATCCATGAAATTGACACTTGCTTCTTGGAAGAATAGTTATGACCAATCTAGAAAGCATATTAAAAAGCAGAGACATTATTTTGCCAACAAAAGTCTGTCTAGTCAAGGCTATGGTTTTTCCAGTAGTCATGTATGGATGTGAGAGTTGAACTATAAAGAAAGCTGAGGAATTGGTGCTTTTGAACTGTGGTATTGGAGAAGACTTGAGAATCCCTTCGACTGCAAGGAGATCCAACCAGTCCATCCTAAAGGAAATCAGTCCTGAATATTCATTGGAAGGACTGATGTTGAAGCTGAAACTCTAATACATTGGCTGCATGATGGGAAGAGCTGACTCATTTGAAAAGACCCTGATGCTGGGAAAGATTGAAGGTGGGAGAATGTGATGACAGAGGATGAGATGGCTGGTTGGCATCACCAACTCAAAGGACATAAGTTTGAGTAAACTTTGGGAGTTTGTGATGGACAGGGAGGCCTGGTGTGCTGCAGTCCATGGGGCTGCAAAGAGTCCAACAAGACTGAGCAAGTGAACTGAAGATGAGGAGGAGGAGACAGAGAAGGAGGAAAGCCTATTAACTTACAGACAATATCATAATTTAGGTGTATATACATTTTGCTGTTGTTCAGTCATTCAATCATGTCCTACGCTTTGCTACCCCATAGACTGGAGCATGCCTGTCTTCTCTGTCTTTCATCATCTCCCAGAGCTTGCTCAGACTCATGCCTATTGATTGGTGATGCCATCCAATTATCTCATTCTTTGTCATTCCCTTCTCCTCCCACCTTCAATCTTTCCCAGCATTAGGATCTTTTCTAATGAGTCAGCTCTTCATATCAGGTGGCCAAAGTATTGGAGCTTCAGCTTTAGCGTCAGTTCTTCCAATGAATATTACTTTTGTGCGATAGTTTGAACATTCTTTGGCATTGCCCTTCTTTGGGGTTGGAATGAAAACTGATCTTTCCAGTCTTGTGGCCACTGCTGAGTTTTCTAAATTTTGCTGGCATACTGAGTATAGCACTTTCACAGCATCAGTGTTTAGGATTTGAAATAGCTCAATTGGAATTCCATCACCTCCACTAGCTTTGTTCATAGTGCTGCTTCCTAAGGCCCACTTGACTTGGCACTCCAGGATGTCTGGCTCTAAGTGAGTGATCACTGTGGTTATCTGGGTCATGAAGATCTTTTATGTAGTTTTTCTGTGTATTCTTTCCAGTTCTTCTTAATATCTTCTGCTTCTGTCAATTCCATACTGTCTTTATTGTGCCCATCTTTGCATTAAATGTCCCCTTGGTATCTCTAATTTTCTTGAAGAGATTTATAGTCTTTCCTTTTCTATTATTTTCATTTATTTGCATTGTTAACTTTGGAAGCCTTTCTTATCTTTCCTGGCTATTCTTTGGAAGTCTTTATTCAGATGGGTATCTTTCCTTTTCTCCTTTGCCTTTTGCTTCTCTTCTTTTCTCAGCTATTTGTCAGGCCTCCTCAGACAACTATTTTGCCTTTTTGCATTTTGTGTTCTTTGGGATGGTTTTGATCTACCTCCTATACAGTGTTATGAACCTCTGTCCGTAGTTCTTCAAGCAGTCTGTCTATAAGATCTAATCCTTTGAATCTATTTGTCACTTCTACTGTATAATCGTAAGAGATTTGATTTAGTCATACATGATACATTTTACATCCATGATTTCATTTAATTGTGAAAACTCTAATAGGCAAATATTGTGATGCCCATTTCATAGAAAGTAAATCTGAGAATTCAAGATCACATAATTAGAAAGTCACAAAACAGAGTATCCTAACCAGGAATGTCTGACAACAAATCTGTTTTCCTAACTACTGTCCAGCTTCCTATATTAATAGTAAGTGTGCATTAATAATAAAAAAACTTATATTGAACTCTGTCTGATATAATTAATTACTAAGAAAAATAGATAAGGATTGAAAGTGGAGAAATTAAAGTCATGTCTTTATTGCAGTATTTTTACAGACCCATGGAATATAGGACTTCAGACCAATAAAAAAACCTGTTTTTTATCTTTTTAAAGGTTTGGGGGCCAAACATGAAATTTTGTATCTTTAAGTTTGACTATTACACAAGTGAAAATGTGAAGTTTTCAGGACCACTGAAATGCTGGTAGCCCATGAACCTGTGAGTACTGGAAAAGCAGTGGAGTAAATGCAGGTTCAGGCACTTTAAAAGCAGGTTCCTTTCGTGTAACTTCAAGCCTCAAGGTAAGACTGAAATGGTGCCTCAAGATATTCATCTAAAATTGGCTAAAGTCATTGAAGAAGAAAGTTATTGTGTTAGGAAATCTTTCAATGCCAGCGAGACTAGGCTTTTCTGGATAAAAATGCCCATAAGCTTGACCATGGCATACATCACCCAAGAAAAATCTTTGTCTGGTTTTAATGTTGGTATTTAGCCTTTGGCTAAGTTCAAATGCTGTGGTAATTTCAGGCTTAAACCCTCACTTGTGTAAAGCTCTGAAAATCTCAGAGCACTTGAGTTATATGAAAGACAGACCTGCAGTCATCTGGAATTCTAATTCTGAAACTGGTGCAACTAGGGCTCTTTACGAGGGACAATTTGCTATTTTGTGCCTGCTCTTCAGAACCGTGTTAATAACTTTGTCCATAAGACATTCATTTTAAACAATGTTTGTGGATATTCTGCATAACTTGTCAATATTATTCCTGACATTAGTGTTAGCTTAACCCCTCTCCTAACGTCAGTATTCTTGCTCTAGCCCTAAAAATTGGGTGATTTGTTTTTTTAGGGTTTACTCCCTTAGAAAACTCTTTGCTCCAATTTTTATTTCTAGAGACATAGGCCAAGACAGTAGTCCTGCATTCTCTGCAGTCAGAGAATTCTGGATAGGAGTTAGTCAAGATGGAATAAAGCATTCTGCAAATTAGGGGAGGTCAATTAATATATTCACAATGGAAAAGTACTTGCTTCTGATTATTAAGAAGGAAAGGATGGACTTCTCTCTTTTCATTTCCCATTGTAATCAAGCTTCCCTACTTCCCTTGTGACTTCATAGAGTGAGCTTCAGTTCTGTGCCTTAGCTAAACCCAAGACTTGTCTTGGAATACTGCTTCCTGTACAGATTTCGTGAGTGGTCCACTCTTGCAAGTCAGATCCGGAGGTGATAATGGGATTCTCTTAGCTTCTCCTTAGTGTTTATTTGTAGACAGGCTAGAAAAAACTAATTAATTACAACATAAAGTTCAAACTTCCTCCCTCCCTCCCTCCCTCCCTTCCTCTCTCTCTCCACCCTCTCTTTCTGCCTTTCTTTCCTTTCTTTCCTTCTCCCAAGTGCCAAGCATTACTCTAGGCTTGAGAAACGAAAGGTGAACAAAACAGACAAAAGTCCTTACCTTCATGTAACTTACATTACAGTGGGATAAGGTGGAAATATACCCAACTGAAATATGTATCTTGTTAGGTGATGCTAATGTTGGGGATAAAAATAAAGCAGGCAAGGGGGCATAGGGAGTGAAGACAGAAGAGGACTGTGATTTTAAATGGAGCAGTTTGGTGGGACTCTACTAATCATCTGACTTGTGACCAAACTGTGTGGGTATCTGGAGGAAGTATGTTCAAAGCTGGGGAAACGGTAAGTGTCCATATGCTGGGCCAGGAGATTACTGATGTATTTGAGAAAGAAGAGCAAGGGGGTGGTGAAACTGCAGAAGGGTGAGAGAGGATATCAGGGGGAGACGTATTGAGAGAGGGCCAAATTATATAGAACTTGGCCACCTCATGAGAAGAGTTGACTCATTGGAAAAGACCCTGATGCTGGGAGGGATTGGGGGCAGGAGGAGAAGAGG
The DNA here is from genome assembly GCA_006408675.1 of Madoqua kirkii. Taxonomy (NCBI): domain Eukaryota; kingdom Metazoa; phylum Chordata; class Mammalia; order Artiodactyla; family Bovidae; genus Madoqua; species Madoqua kirkii. Next base: position 2,039 of record SJYC01134151.1, on the reverse strand, counting down.
ATAACAGAGGGTGAGATGGCTGGATGGCATCACTGACTCAATGGACGTGAGTCTGAGTGAACTCCAGGAGTTGGTGATGGACAGGGAGGCCTGGCATGCTGCGATTCACGGGGTCACAAAGAGTAGGACACGACTGAGTGACTGAACTGAACTGAATGGCAACTTTGTGTTTAGGGGCTTCCCTGTGGCTCAGATGGTAAAGCATCTGCCTACAATGCGGGAAACCCAGGTTCGATCCCTGGGTCAGGAAGATCTCCTGGAGAAGGAAATGGCAACCCAGTCCGGTATGCTTGCCTGGAGAATCCCATGGCTGGTGGGCTATAGTCCATGGAGTCACGAAGAGCTGGGCATGACTGAGCAACTTCACCTCTGGTGGCTCAGACAGTAAAGAATCTGCCTGCAGTGCAGCAGACTCGAGTTTGATCCCTGGGTTGGGAAGATCCTCTGAGAATGGCAGTCCATTCCAGTATTCTTGCCTGGAGAATTTCATGAACAGAGAAGCCTGGCAGGCTATAGTCATGGGGTCACAAAGAGTCTCTCTCTCTCACACACACACACACAGTCTTTGTGTTTACTCTGAATAATATGAGAGTCCTCTGGAGACAATAGAGGTACTAGTGCCCAGACTGCCTGGATTCATATCACAGCTTTGCCACTTACCAGCTGGGTGACCTTGAGCAAAATACTTAATCTTTCTGGACCTCTATATCCTCTTCTGTAAATAAAGATGGTTATAGTTCCTTTTTCTAAGAGTTGTGATGATGAAGTGACTTAATATAAGTGAAGTATGTTGTGTGCTTGTTACTTGGTATAATGTTATGTAAGTGCTGATTAATTGGCTATTAGAATGCTCACTCTGGCTTGTGTGGACAGTGAGGTGAGCAGGATCAAGGCTGGAGCAAGGGTAGCACATAGGAGATTGTTTGTGTCGTGGAAGCCAAAGAGGACAGTGGCTCGGACCAGAGCAGTGACAGAGGTGGTAGTGAGAGACGGTTAGATGACAGAGACATTTTGAAAGTAGAATCAGCAAAACCAGCTATCAGATTGGATGTGAGTTGTGAGAGGAAGAAGAGACTCAAGGAGAGCTCCGGGACTATTGCTGTAAACTTTCTGTAAAAGCGATTCTGTAAAATTCTGTACAATTTTTGTAAATAGCTGAGCCTTGGCCCTTAATTAGGAATGGCTGTCTTTTAATTTTTCACTTGTTAGCTTTATCTTTCTTATTTGATTTCAAGGAACTTGGAAACAGCAAATCATCAGTTACCAAGATGGAGGAAGGATATGTGAGAAGCAGTTCTTCTTTTGGCAATGGGAGGGTAGATCCAGAAATTTTATTTTTGGGTGGATGTTTGATTTGCCTGTTGGTCATCTATGGGGGTTGATTAGCATCAGATGGATCCTGATTGAAGGAAGAACAGATCTCTCCAGAGAGAGGGACCACTGGAGAGAGAAATGAAAAGTTGGGAACTGCAGTTTCAGTTTGAAGGGATGGAGCCTAATAAATTTATTGTGTAAATAAAACACAATAACCAATTACTTGAATTCTCTTGTTTGTGCTTGGTACAAGGGAATTTATAATGCTTAAAAAAAGCAAAATAAATAGCCCAAATCAACTTCTTTAAGAGCCATTGTTTAATCTTAAATCTCCTTAAAAGTTTGACCAGGATCTCTCTAATGCTGCCTGTCTGAATTCCATGACTGTGATAACTACATTCTTCCATGTTCTGATTTATTACTGTAAAAATAAAACAGATTATTATTAAGCAATAAGATAATTTGTGCTGTACACGCTGAATCACAGAATATTAAATACAGTCCTAAGTGATCGGTTAACTGTGGTACTTTGGTTAATTGATTTATGTGTACTTAAGAAAGCTTTTAAGTGACTTTATATGACAAGGATGGTTATAGTTGATTAAAATGCTGCATATGACAATTTCTGTAAAAAACTGAGCCTTGGCTCTTAATTAGGAATGACTATCTTTTTTCTTATATTAGCTTTATTTTTTTCTTAATTTGATTTCAAAGAGTTTAAAAAC
>SJYC01134148.1:0-75385 GCA_006408675.1 Madoqua kirkii | reverse complement strand
TTACCAAAATATTTACTATGAGAAAGTCCTCAAAATATTAAAGTAGGATTATACAATTACATCTTCACTGATGTAATTGTGATGTCAATTTTTTTTGGTATATAAGAAAAAAAGATGGTGATAAAATATGCCAAAATATTATTAATAGTACATTTTTTCTTTCAAACACCTTTCTGTATTTTAAATTTTTTCTACAAAATCTAGACCTTTCATTTGAATTGTAAACAAAATGAAAACCAAGATGACCTAGCAATAACTGGAGAAAGAAGTTCATAGATAATGACTGGGTTAGGCAACAGTAAAGTACATTTAAAAGACCTTCGACAAAAAAGTCTTACTCTGCAACATAACTCCAAGATAACACCCATCCCCTGCCCCCAGCCAAATCAGCATTACCTGTGGTGTGTCAGAGACAAACAAAAGGCTCACAAAGTTTCCATCAAGAGGGAGCTCAGAAAAGAGAATGACAGGGGTCTGAAGTCCTAAGAAAAGGCCAGGGCTTACCAAGAAAAATGAAAGTAGGTGAAAGCTAAGTGGGTAGAATCCAGGCTGGCTCTGGACAGCGTAAACAATTTGTAAAGAAGCCTTTCCTCGGGGGGAGGAGATTATTACAGTCCCTGGTGATGTTAAAAGAAGGAGCCCCTTGACATGTCTATAATAAAGTGCTTCCTGCTACTATACAATGCCGGTGAGCAATAGCACCTTGGGCCAACTCTTAAAACAGGAGTCGGCTGGCTTATATCTATAAAGAGCCAGAGAGTAAATGTTTTAGCCTTTGCAAGCCATTTAGCTACTCAACTCTGCCATCGTAGTATGAATACTGCCGGGAGACAAGACATAAATAAATGGGTGTGGCTGCAGTCCAAAAAACCTGAATTTTTAGAAACACTCATTGGGCAAGTCTGTCCCTCTGGCCACAGCTTGCTGATCCCTTAAGACTTTAAGCACAGCAGTGAAAGCTTTCTGTTCTGGTTTTTCCCATTGGTCATGCTTCCTCGTATTAAGGCACCAGAGTTTGAATTGCGAAAATTATGTGATTATTTGGGGGAAGAGTTGGGTGAGATCGAGGTAAATCAGAAAGCGCGTTCATTTTACAGCGCTTGGATAACTGAACGGACAGCAGGGAGCTCGCCAACCTACTGGTGACCCAGGCTGATCAACAGGCAGTCTGCCTCTGCTGATGTGAAGGCTACTGGTTACCCCAGTGGAGTGAGCACCATGGACTGGTGGGAAGAGGAGCCAGAGATGGAGACCCAGGAGTGGCAAGCGAGCTTTGCGTGAGTGGAGTCTTTTAGGCTAGAACTCCAAAGCCCCAGGCTTTAATTAGCCATATGACCTTCATCTCTCAGTCAAAAAAAATCTAAAGGCCTGACATTGTTGGATTTTCCCTGAGCCCTGTGAACCTACAGAACAGTGAAGGTTTGTTTTTCAGAAATCAGCTTACTGCAGAGAAGCATCCTTCCCCCTGAGACTTAGAAAAAAGACTCATGGGTGGCTGCCAGGCCCTGTTTACCTACGGCAAAAACAGGCACAAATCCTCCAAGTTTCCATTTTTTGCCCCACAAATAACTAACTGAACTGCTTATCTCCACTGATCACGGCAAAAAAAAAACAAAACAAAACACTTCTTAACCAAGTTTTAGTTCTGCTTCCCTTACTACTCCAGGCCCCTGAAATCTGGCCCACCCTCAACCCGAATTAGCACCCAGTGCCCCCACCTCTCAGAGAATAGGTTGGCCTCAGGGTCACATCCTCTACTCACACCATTGTTTCCTCCCACTCCCCCACACCTGGCTCTGTGCGGCCTCGCTTACTCCTCTATAGAGCAAACGTCCCACTTCCCTGGTGGTCCAGTGGTTGAGAATCTGCTGCCATGGAGCAGTGAAGCTCGTGCGCCACAGCCATTGAGCCTGTGCACCCTAGAGCTAGTGCTCTGCAACAAGTCACTGCAACGAAAAGCCCACACACCACAACCAGAGACCAGCCCCACTTGCCACACTTAGAGAAAGCCCGCACTCAGCAAGGAAGACCCAGCACAGCCAATACATAAATAATAAACAAGAAAGACTCCTGTTGGCTAATTTTTGATACACTGGCTTTATAGTTACATTTTCCCTCTTGGAATAGTCCTTTTCTGCTTGTAATATTCCTTTGGAATAAATCTCTCCTTCCTGAGTCTGGATTGCTTTTTCTTTGACAGGCTCTTGATGAGATGGCTGATATGGTCATCAATCATCTCTCCATCTCCCTCTCCTCCAGTTCTCACCTCCATATCTGCTCTCTCCCACTCCACCCTAGCCCCACTGCCTTCCTCAAACTCCAAACATGTTTCCATTCCAGAGTCTTGGCATTTAACCTTGAAACAGGTATAACCTACCTGGGTTACTCACTCACTTTGTCCCAGTGGTTGTTCAAACGCCAGCCTATCCAAGAGCCCTGATAGCCCTCTACAAAGTACCAGCTCCGTCTCTTTCCTTTCTGCTTAATCCCACACCACCTTTCTTTCTTCCTTGTGTTTATCTCCACCTGATATAGATTTATTTATTGCGTATCTCCCAGCACTTAGGATATAAACTCTCCATGACTGTGCCTTCTTTGCACATTGCTGTACCTTTAGTGCCTGGAAGATGGCCCGGGATGAGACAAAGTCAGCTGTCAGTAAATACCTGGCTCAATAAAATGACCTGAACAAAGAGAGTAAAGTGAAACCTACTAGTGGTAATTATTGAATGCTTACTAGATAATTGCTCTGTGCTGTTTCTAAGCCTCACAATTAACTGTTAAGGTAGGGATCATCACCTCCTTTGACAAATGAGAACACTGAATTACAAAGATTCACTAAAATGCCCACGTTTTTATAGTTATGATGTGCTCAGGCTAGGATTCAGATTGATCCCTGCACCCTTATACTTTCTGCTATAATACAGCGAATTCCCTCTTAAACCTTTATTACTGCTGCCATGCTACTGCCTGCAAGAAAAGAAGACTGAAGTCCTAGAGCACCACTTCTTTTTGGCTCCAGGAGCAAGGATTTGAGGGAGAACCTGCAGGGGTAACATTAGGCACCTTCCAGCTGTCCCCAGAAGTTACGGTGAGAATCCCAGCAACTGGGGGTCTAGAGCCAGAAGCTGGCCACCCCAGGTCACCACTACAACCTCAACAGCCAGCTGTGCCTGACACAGTAGAGACTGAACATGTGCTGAACAGAAGTGCCATGGGGGCTTGGAGGAAATGCAACCACCAGAGGAGGAAGGCACACTGGAAGCTGGGGCAAATCGAGGCAGCTTATGCTAGAGGTGGCCATGTAAAAGTCCCTGCAAAGGACACACAGCATTCATGTAAGCAAGAGGAGAAAAGGCCTTCGCGTCCTCTCTGGGACTTCCTCGGCCCCAAGTCTCCTTGTGCGCTCCATCTCACTGTGTCTGACCCAGGGCACAGCCTGCCAATGGGAAGTGTTCCAACCTGACCAGCTATTTCACAGTCATAAAAATTAATTACCAGGCTGGAGGTGGAACGTGTGACTCATTTATTCTTCTCAAAGCCAGCTCTAAATCTTAAAGGCAAAAATAGCAGGCACTGAATGCTCTTATCATTCCCCCTTGTATGCAATGAATTCTTAAATATGTCTACCTATAGCTATACACCTTATTTTTGACTGAAAAAATGTTTGCTAAACATAGTAATGACCTAACTTTTATTGAGCGCCTAATATATGTCAGGAACTGTTAGACATGTTCCATGTGACAAGGCATCTTCCTCTTACAGGAAACCATGAGATATGGTTATGCCCAGAGACTGAGGCTCAAGAGGTCCATCATCTTTTGGTTATAAAATCAGGGTGCAGGTTTATGTTTATCTGACTGTACTATCATTGCTTTGTTATTTGGGTTATTTGGCCTTCCAAGACATAAACTTTTTACCAACTTCTTCATATTTTGCTAAATTAAACACCCACACAGAAATGGGGCTCCTCCCCCAGGAAACCAGTTCCCTTTGACAGCACATTACCCAACATAGTAATCGGTGCATGAAATTACAGGTGTGTTCCTCCTTCATGAATGCCGAAAATGAGAAAATAAACTGAGCAATCAGATAAATCAAGGGCAACTATCTACCTCTTAAGAGGATTCGGCTCTTTAGAAAAGACTGAAATCAATGTCCTAATGTATTTCATTGTTGATAATAAAGAATGTAGTAGGTGTTTGGGAAAATGCTCATCAATTTGCCTGTCATGCAATTTCTAGTTTTCGTATAATCTGCTCATTCCTCAGCCTGGGCAAAGGAAACCTTCAGTACTATGTGACCTGGACCCTGGTCTCAGCTGACTGTCATGACAGACAGTCTGACTCAAGCTGGGCTGATTAGATTTTCTACAAAGAATGTGTCAGGCATGAAGTATGAATACAAGGCATCAAAGCAGCTACAGTCCATAGAACACAAACCAATGTTCTGGTGGAGCAAGAACAAAGAGAAGCCAATATACAGAAGCAGAGATGGGAAACAGTATGAGAAGCCAGATTACACCAAAGAGCCAGAGGGTGGCTGACTGACACCATGGAGTGACAACTGTCCACTTCTGAGGAGGCCAGACTGTCCCCTGAAGTTAGGTCCTGAGATTCCTCTGATATCTCGTACTAAGCTCAGTTGCTCAATCGTGTCCAACTCTGCAGCCCCATGGACTGTAGCCCGCCAGAATCCTCTGCCCATGGAATTTTCCAGGCAAGAATACTGGAGTGGGGTACCATTTACTACTCCAGGGGATCTTCCTGACCCCAGGGATCAAACCCACATCTCTTGCATCCCTGCGTTGCCAGGCAGATTCTTTACCGCTTGTGCCACCTGGGAAACGTGATATATCATACCGGTGGTGGTGGTGGTTTAGTCACTGAGTCATGTCTGACTCTTCTGACCCCATGGACTGTAACCTGCCAGACTCCTCTGTACCTGGGAATCTCCAGGCAACAATACTGGAGTGGGTTGCCATTTTCTTCTACAGGGGATCTTCCCAACCCAGGAATTGAACCCGGGTATCCTGCATTGCAGGTAGATTCTTTACCAACCGAGCTATGAGGGAAGCCCAATATATCATATTAAATTTCCCTTTATTTAAGCTATTTCCTTGGCGTGTACAGGCATACCTTGGATATACTATGGATTCAGTTCCAGACCACAGCAATAAAACAAATATCTCAGAGAGTCACACAAATTTTTTGCTTTCCCAGTGTGTATAAAAGCTTTGTTTATACCATACTGTAGTCTCTTAAGTATGCAATAGTGCTATGTCTTAAATGTACCTACTGTAACTAAAACAGTATTTTATTGCTAAAAAAAAAGCTAATCATCTAAGGCTTCGTATTATTTTTTTAACAGTAACAAAGATCACTGATCACACATCATCATACAAATACAGTTATGAAAAAGTATACAACTTTATGAGAATTACCAAAATCTGACACAAAGATACAAAGTGAGCAAATTCTATTGGAAAAATGTAGCCCACCATTTTGCTGGATGCAGGGTTGCCATACATGCTTAATGTGCAAAAGCACAAATCTGCAAAGCACCATGAAATGAGGTATGCCTGAATCGCAGCACACGGGCTTAGTTGCCTCATGGCATGTGGGATTTTCCCTGGGCCAGGGATCAAATCCCCATCCCCTGCAATGGTAGATGGAATCTTTACCGCTGCTCCACGGGGGTGCAAGAGAGTCAGACACAATTTACTGACTAAACAACATCAACATGCCTGAATGAGTTACCTATTGCTATGTAACAAACTATCTCCCAAATGCAGAAGGTTAAAACTGTCAGATTGCTTATTTCTGCGGTTTTACAGGGTCAGAAGTACAGGAACAATTTAGCTGGGTGGTTCTGACTCAGGCCATCTCCCGGGCTGCAGGCCAGCTGGGCTGCTGGTAGGGTCTCCAGTCACTTACTGGCTTGACTGGAACTGGGGAACCCACTTCCTGACTCCCTCGCCTGGCTTTTGGTAGGTCTCAATCCCTTCCTGGCTGGCTCTCTCAGAGGGAGAGAGAAAGACAAAGAGATCCTGGTGGGTTCCTATCCTGGCTTCTCTCTTATGGCTGTGGGACTGTGGACACATCACTGAATGGCTGGACCTGGGTTCCCTCATTCGTAGAAGGGGCTGCCTGCTGCAGCAACTACCTCTTAGAACTGATGCGACAGTGTAACTGGACATGGACAGTGGTTACAACAGGACCTGGTGCAGAATCAGCGCTCGACAGCCATCAGCTATTACTCTGGGTTCATGACTCGGCCATTCACTATGCGGTTTACCTCCTATGACAGAAACTCCTGAATCACAGAGCCAGATGGAGCAAGTCCTCCCTGTCCCCTAAACACAGATGAGGAACAAAGTAGTAGATTCAGTAAATAAAGGCTCTTCAACCACACAAGAAGCAGCCAGGGGACCAGGAGACGCGACTGCAGATTCTTCATCTGTACAGAGTTCAAATACGGAATTCAAATATGAACTGTTGAACTATGAAGTTCAAAACTTCATATTCTCTAGCTCATCCCCTGCTTTATTTGCATCATAAACATCTTCACGCTGTTCTTTAATTGAATGCAAAATTCTCAAACTAGTGTTTGAGGACTTGCCAGGCCTGCGGCCAGTCCGCCTTTCCCAGGTGATTATTTCCTATAGTAACTGCTTTCCAGAGACTGGACTCCTTGCCTTATTCTGAGCTCATGCTGGTCTCGTCTGCATCTTCTCCCCTCTGCCACTCTTCTTCCCTCCTTCCCAGCTTCAGTATTTTCAAATTCCACTCATGGCTCAACTCCATCTGATCCGCGCAGTCTTCTCTGACCACATACTCAACAGCGGCTGCTCTTGATTCTGAATTCTTGTAATGCTCTGGGCTGTTTATTAATTCATTTGTTTACTGAAACTATTATTGACCTTTTTTTTTTTCTCCTTTGAGGGGAAAAAAAGTCAGAACTGTACATCACACATGAAAATAGATTCCAGATGGAGTAAAAAGCTATCTGGAATGAATAGGCAGTTCTAGAGAGATGGAAAATAGATCAGTGGTTGCCAGGGCCTTGGGGTTGGTGGGAAGTGGGGAATGGCTGTTAAGGGGTCAGGATTTTCTCTTTGGGATGAAGAAAATATTCTTAAGTTTGATTGTAGTGATGGGTTTTGCAAATACATAAATACTTTAAAACATTGAATGGTACACTTTAATGAGTAAATCATACTAAACCATGGCTAATGAGCTAATGCTCAGTCGTGTGCAACTCTTTGTGACCCCATCGATTGTAGCCCACCAGGCTCCTCTGTCCATGGGATTATCCCAGCAAGAATTCTGGAGTGGTTTGCCATTTCTTCCTCCAACGGATCTTCCCTATCCAGGAATCAAACTCACATAGCATGCATTGGCAGGTGGATTATTTTATCACCATGCCACCTGGGACACCTCAATAAAACCATTAAATATGTTAAAATCATTGGATGGCATACTTTATTAAGTTACGTAATAAGTGCATTGTATCTTTTTTACATTTTTTAAGTACTATTTTTAGAACTTCTGGAAAAAAGCTAACCAGAGACAATTCATAGAGCTTATACTTAGTCTTTTTATATTCTTTCCTCTGTATATTACATCTCAATAACAGAGTTATTTTCAAAAAGTTAATTGGATAAAGAGAGATCTATTAAAGTCTTAGGAGACACGGCGGGAAAATAGTCTTTATAATACTTGGATGGGCAGAACCTTCCTGACAAAGCCGTAGAAGCCATAAAAGAAAAAAACAGACACGTCATACTTTACTATCCATACATAACAAATCAGATTGCCCTATCAGTAAATGACATAATTATTTTAAAAACCAGATAATATTTACTATACATAAATATATAACACATAATTTATTAACTATCAAGGATTTACTATTCCTAATATAAAAAAAAGAGGGCATATCTAGTGTCTCCATGTAAAGAATCTGCCTTCCAATGCAGGAGACTGGGTTTGAGCTCTGGGTCTGGAAGCTCTTTTGGAGAAGGAAATGGCAATCCACTCCAGTATTCTTGCCTGGAAAATCCCGTGGGCAAAGGAGCCTGACGGGCTACAGTCCATGGGGTTGCAAAGAGTCAGATATAACCGAGCAACTAAACCACAACAATATAGAAAGAGCTCTTACAAGTTGATAAAAAAGATAAACAACCAAATGTAAAATAGAATAGGCAAAGATATGAACATGGGATGCAAAGAGCTGTGAGCAAGACCAAGTCCAACTGATGGTGAGGGGGCTCTGTCCCGAGATACGGCCTCATCGCTCCTCAGTAACTACACTGCCTTATCCACAGTGCGGTCAATGCATGTTTACCTAGGGCGATACTTTTTTTTTTTCTTTCTGGCCACACCTCGTGGCCTGTGGAAATTCCCTGACCAGGGATCTAACTCCTGTCCCATGCTGTGAAAGCACCCTCTTAACTGCTTGACCATAAGAGAAATCCAAGTGTAACATTCTTATTTGCCTCCCTTGAGTTTCAGTTTGTCCTTTATCTTTTTCACTCTAACAGATTTTACATTTTTCCATCTCTACTTCTGCGATAGCAGATGTTCCTTTTTTACTTTTATTTGAAAGCAAAAACATGTTGTGTGTATGTGATTTTAGTAAAAGCCTTCTGTTTCATACTTATCTTTTTTTTTTTTACTTAATGATGATTTCTCCTTTGATATGTTGATGCAGCCCAAACTAATCCATTTCCCTTCCACCCTGAGTTATGTGATCTGTTGAGAAGTAACATATCGATGGAAGCAGAATAGAAACTCAGCCTTTTCACCAGTAATTCCACCCTTGGTGTAACAGGCGAAATGATTATGCTTTCGGAGTTTAAAGTAATTGCCTGTGGCAAAAAGTAGAATTTCCCATTTTGTAATGAAAATACTGAGGAGTTCTAAGGGACTAAATTAGCTTTAGCGTCACATTTCCCTATTTAAAAATAAAAATTCAAAAAATGTGCACAGGTGGGTAGAAGGAAAGAAAATTCTTAAACTTGGATTAGCCAAAAGAGCATGATGAGAGCTAACTGTGAGGTGGGTTTTTTTTTTTTCCCCCTCTGTGTTGAAAATTTAATAGAAAAAAAAATCCTTTCAGGAAACAGATTTCTCAGCAGTAGCTGAGTTTGAGAGAGCTGTGGAAAGCACAGGATTGAAGCCCCGATTACCATTCCTTCCCCACATGCCATAGCCTACATTTGAAGGTCAATTTAGAAACCAACTGAAAATCCTGCAGCCACCTCAGGAAAGCCCTCTAGAAGCAGTTCATCTTACTGTGTTTCTGCAGCACCACAAACCCTGGCACCCAAGCTGAACACTGTTCCTCTGAGACCCTTCTCTGCCCTCTCCCTCACCACCCAGCCAGTCACACACTGAGCTCTAGCTCTTATTGATAGAGTGATGCTGTACACTCTCTTGAGTCTTTCTGAAGTCATGCCAGATAAGGAATGGAAATTTCATGCATAAATAGGACCGATTCTTTCAGTCCACTAATGGTCCCGCACCTATCCTTCCCAGGACACAGTTAACATTGAAAGAGAACACACTCTAAGAATGAAGTGATAATATTCCAGAGAATTCAAGAGAAGCCCAAACTCCAAGTTATGTAATTCTATTTATGCTATGCTATAACAAAGGATGAGATGGCTGGATGGCATCACTGACTCGATAGATGTGAAACTGAGTGAACTCCGGGAGTTGGTGATGGACAGAGAGGCCTGGCATGCTGCAATTCATGGGGTTGCAAAGAGTCGGACACGACTGAGTAACTGAACTGAACTGAACAATTCTGAAAAGTGAACTTAAAACGACTAGAAAATGGATGACCATCTACATTTCCCAGTATACTCTGGGTAGGACTTTCGTTTGTGGTCATCATCAACAAAGCACAGTAACAATCAGAGAAAATCAGCTTCTCTATGACAGAGAAGTCAGCTGTCATAGGCAACGTTATGGAATAAGCAGTATCACAAATGGTGATATAACTAACATTAAATAAGTAAATTCTGAAAAGTGAACTTAAAACGACTAGAAAATGGATGACCATCTACATTTCCCAGTATACTCTGGGTAGGACTTTCGTTTGTGGTCATCATCAACAAAGCACAGTAACAATCAGAGAAAATCAGCTTCTCTATGACAGAGAAGTCAGCTGTCATAGGCAACGTTATGGAATAAGCAGTATCACAAATGGTGATATAACTAACATTAAATAAGTAGCTGCAGAGGTCAGAAGGTCATATTGACTTACTACAAACAGCTTCTAAAGATCTTTGGCATTTTGAATAATAATTTTGCCACCCTTTTCTCTCGGCAGAAGTTAAGAAATCTGCCAGAAATGGTTCATTTGGCAGAACGTGAAGAAATAGTTTACAGACCTGAACATGAAGATATGATGTTTGGACACTGTGATGAATCTCTGTACATTAACTGGTCAATGAACTAATACGTAAGTACATCTTCTACCTCCCTCTAAATCCTTATCAATAAATCACCTAGTGTACATGGGCCCATGAATTTTGTAATATATTTTACTTGACAGTGACATCTTCAGATTTTTCAGGAAGTAGGTTGCTGTTGCTCAGTTGCTCAGTGATGGCTGACCCTTCACAACGCCATGGGCTGCAGCACTCCAACTTTCCCTGTCTTTCACCACCTCCTAGAGCTTGCTCAAACTCATATCCATTGAGTTGATGATACCATCCAACCATCTCGTCCCTTTCTCCTCCTGCTTTCAATCTTTCCCAGCATCAGGGTATTTTCTAGTGAGTCATCCCTTCACATCAGATGGCCAAAGTATTGGAGTTTCAGGTTCAGCATCAGCCCATCCAATGAATATTCAGGGTTGATTTCCATTAGGATGGACTGGTTAGATCTCCTTGCTGTCCAAGGGACTCTCAAGAGTCTTCTCCAGCACCACAGTTCAAAAGCATAAATTCTTCAGTGCTCAGCCTTCTTTATGGTCCAACTTTCGCATCCATACATGACTACTAGAAAAACCATAGCTTTGACTAGATAGACCTTTGTTGGCAAAGTAATGTCTCTTTTTTCCAATATGCTGTCTAGGTTTGTCATAGCTTTTCTTCCAAGGAGCAAGCATATTTTAATTCCATGGCTGCAGTCACCATCTGCAGTGATTTTGGAGCCCAAGAAAATAAAGTCTGTCCCTGTTTCCATTGTTTCCCCATCTATTTGCCATGAGGTGATGGGGCTAGATGCCATGATCTGAGTTTTTTGAATGCTGAGTTTTAAGACAGCTTTTTCACTCTCCTCTTTTACTTTCATCAAGAGACTCATTTTTAGTTCCTCTTCTCTTTTTGCTATGAGGGTGATGTCTTCTGCATATCTGAGGTTATTGATATTTCTTCAGGCAATCTTGATTCCAGCTTCCATTTTTCATCCAGCCTGGCATTTCACATGAGGCACTCTGCACACAGTTAAATAAACAGGGTGACAATGTACAGCCTGACATACTCCTTTCCCAATTTGGAACTTAGAAGAAATGGAGTAGCTCTCCTAGTCAACAGAAGAGTGATTTTGCTATGAGGGTGATGTCTTCTGCATATCTGAGGTTATTGATATTTCTTCAGGCAATCTTGACTCCAGCTTCCATTTTTCATCCAGCCTGGCATTTCACATGAGGCACTCTGCACACAGTTAAATAAACAGGGTGACAATGTACAGCCTGACATACTCCTTTCCCAATTTGGAACTTAGAAGAAATGGAGTAGCTCTCCTAGTCAACAGAAGAGTGAAAAATGCAGTACTTGGATGCAATCTCAAAAACAACAGAATGATCTCTGTTCATTTCCAAGGCAAACCATTCAATATCACAGTAATCCAAGTCTATGCCCCAACCACTAATGCTGAGGAAGCTGAAGTTGAAGGGTTCTATGAAAACCTCTAAGACCTTCTAGAACACCAAAAAAAAAAAAAAAAAAAGTCCCTTTCATCATAGAGGACTGGAATGCAAAAGTAGGAAGTCAAGAGATACCTAGAATAACAGGCAAGTTTGGTCCTGGAGTACGAAATGAAACAGGGCAAAGGCTAACAGAATTTTGCCAAGAGAACACACTTGTCATAGCAAATACCCTCTTATAACAACACAGGAAATAACTCTATACATGGACATCACCAGCTTGTCAATACCAAAATCAGATTGATTATATATATTCTTTGCAGCCGAAGACGGAGAAGCTGTATATGGTCAGCAAAAACAAGACCAGGAGCTGACTGTGGCTCAGATCATGAACTCCATATTGCCAAATTCAGACTTAAGTTGAAGAAAGTAGGGAAAACCACTAAACCATTTAGGGAAGGAAGGTGAAGTTGTTCAGCTGTGTCTGACTCTTTGCGACCCTGTGGACTGTAACCTACTAGGCTTCTCTGTCCATGGGATTCTCCAGGCAAGAATACTGGAGTGGATTGCCATTTCCTTCTCCAGGGGATCTTCCCGACCCAGGGATTGAACCCGGGTCTCCCGCATTGGAGGCAGACGCTTTAACCTCTGAGTCACCAGGGAAGCCCTAGACCATTCAAGTATGACCTAAATCAAATTCCCTTATGATTATACTGTGGAAGTAAACAATAGATTCAAGAAATTAGATCTGATAGAGTGCCTGAAGAACTATGGATGGAGGTTCATAACACTGTACAGGAGGTGGTGATCAAAACCATCCCTATGAAGAAGAAATGCAAAATAGATGTCTGAGGAGACCTTACAAATAGCTGAGAAAAGAAGAGAAGCAAAAGGCAATGGAGAAAAGGAAAGATAATCCATCTGAATTCAGAATTCCAAAGTTCAAGGAGAGAAAAGAAAGCCTTCCTAAGTGAACAATGAAAAGGAATAAAGGAAAACAATAGAATGGGAAAGACTAGAGATTTCTTCAAGAGGATTAGAGATACCAAGGGAACATTTCATGCAAAGATGGGCTCAATAAAAGACAGAAATGGTATGGACCTAACAGAAGCAGAAGATAATAAGAAGAGGTGGCAAGAATACACAGAAGAACTATACAGAAAAGATCTTAATGAGCCAGATAACCACAATAGTATGATCACTCACCTAGAGGCAGACAACCTAGAGTGTGAAGTCAAGTGGGCCTTAGGAAAGATCACTATGTACAAAGCTAATGGAGGTGATGGAATTCCAGCTGAACTATTTCAAGTCCTAAAAGATGATGCTGTGAAAGTGTTGCACTCAATATGCCAACAAATGTGGAAAACTCAGCAGTGGCCACAGGACTGGAAAAGGCCAGTTTTCATTCCAATCACAAAGAAAGGCAATGCCAAAGAATGTTCAAACTACCACACAAACTACCACACAATTCCAATCATCTCACAGACTAGCAAAGTAATACTCAAAGTTCTCCAAGCTAGGCTTCAAAAAGTAGGAGGAGAACATTTTAAGGAAGTTGGATTTTGGTATATCCCATTATGTTATGCTTAAATTTTATTTACAGCCCCCAAATGTGGCTTCTCCAGTTGACTGAGATCTGATTTCAGTGAGTGGGAAAAAGAGAACAGGTTATTCATTTATCTTTGTATTGCCAGAAAGAAAGACCTTGACACACAAATGTTCCTATAAATTTTTATCAAGTGAATTATAACCTTAATTGTAACACTGATTTTGTCCTCGTAGAGAAAGTCTGATATCCCACTTGCTTGCATTTCAGATACATCTTTGAATGTTTTTGATCTCCATTTAGACTCTGTGGTTTACAAAGCACCATGGGATGAATTATCTGAGCCAGGAAACATTTTCTCAGCCCTTATCTGTGTCAGGTTCTGGGGGAAAAAAGATGAAAAGAAAAGTCACTGCTCTCAAGGATCTCAAAATTCAGCATAAAGAAGAATCAGACGTACTATTATAAAGGCAGCATTACTAAGAACTGTGCAAAGATTAATTTTGTGTGTCATCTTAACTGGGCTAAGGAACACCCAAGTAGTTGGTAGAATATTATTTCTGTGTGTGTCTATGAGGGTGTTTCCAGGAGAGATTTAGCCTTTGAATCTTTAGACTGAGTGAAGAATATCACCACACCACTACAGGTAGGCATTATCCCATCCATTGACGGCCATTCAGGAAAGGCAAATTTGCTCTCTCTGCCTAAGCTAAACATCCATCATCTCCTGCCCTTAGAGATCAGCAATCCTGGTTCTCAGGCCTTCAGAGTCAGACTGATTTACACCACTGGCTTTCCTGATTCTCTAGCTTGCAAACAGGAGATGGTAGCCAGTTACTATAAGTTGTCTCCATATACATATATATAAAGGTATCATAAATTGGTAGAAGAGATGATATTAATACAAGTACAGAAAAGAATATATTGAATTAGATCTGCTTGTAATATATTGAAGTTCAAAAGGTCAAGATATTAATATGAAGCTTAGGACAGAAGTTGGGGTTGGAAATACAAATGAATGCTCATCTGCCAGAGGAAATTTCTCAAAAGCCATGAGAGATGATAATTCTTGAGTTTTGATTATTGGAACACACCATATGTAAAAAGTATAAATGGAAAACTAAGAGGAAGGATGGCTAGGTTTCCCTTGTGGCTCAGATGGTAAAGAATCTGCCCACAAAGTGGAAGACCCAGGTTTGATTTCTGGGTCAGGAAGATCCCCTGGAGAAAGGAATGGCAACCCACTCCATTATTCTTGCCTGGAGAATTCCACGGACAGAGGAGTCCTGAGGGCTACAGTCCATGGTGTTGCAAAGAACTGGACAGGACTGAGAAACTAACACTTAACAGAAAGGACAGAATGGCCAGGGAAGGAGAAGCAATAAGAACTTACGGTCTTGGGAGCCAAGTGACAAGAAAATTAGAACTATTTTATCTTCTCAACCATCCTTTTAGGGGAGCAAAAAGCAATTAGTTACCTCCATTTCGGAAATGTGAAGACAAACACTCAGAAGAGTTTGGAGACCAGGCCAAGGCTCTGCAGGGAGCAGAGGCGAGACCCAAATCCAGGTCTTCTCACTGCAAGTTCACAACTCTTAAAGCAAGCACTGCTCTTAAGGATAAGGGAAGAGTTGTGTTAAGTGGCGTGAGTGTCTCTGATGGCTCCAATCAGACACACTCAATCACTAATGTTCCTGACTCCCTGAAATTTTCATCACCAATATCACTCTTGGGATAAAGGAACTTTCAGAAGGCCTTTAAAACTGCACATTCACAGGGAGGATTTTAACACATGAACACATTAGCAGCTCTTAAGGTGATTTTTCCCCTTGGAACAGGCCTCTCACAGCACCTTTTCATCAAATTTCCAAAGAAATAACAGGTCATGAAGGATGCCAGAACGGGAAAGGGATGGAGGGAAATGTCTTTTGCACGCTGAAAAGCCTCCATGGCTACCAACTAAGCGTACTCCAACCAAATCAAAGAGGGTAAAGGAAGGAATCAAGCACTGAAATAGGGCAATGAGAAGATGTAAATTAGACTTAGGTTCTGCAAGGCTGGAATTGGAACTGAGCACCCATAGGGGAAGCAACACAGACACTGAGAATTAGAGGGAAGCTAAGTATCTGATTTCTAAGACCAGAGAAACTGCCCCCAACAGAGGCCAGAGGCTAGACTGGGGCAGGAAGATCTCAGAACCAGAGAGAGATGGAAACAGAAGGGAGGTGGTCAGGAATTGGTAAAGGAGGCTGAGGGAATGGCAAAGAGGGTAGGAGAGGGAAATAGGACCACAAATCATGAATATTTATATACCATGAATATTCATGACTAATATTGATGAGCCAGTGGGTTTATGGGTTGGGCAGGAGTGGATTTAGCACCGTGACTATCTAGCCATGTGACCTTGGAAAAAGATGTTGTGCCTTTCTGAGTTTCATATCTATAAAAAAGAAAAACAACAATTTGATTAAATTATTTCTAAAACCTTCTCCAAATTCCATTGTAAAGTAAAATAAAGTAAAAATAAAATTTTTAAAATATAAATAAATAAAAGAAAAAAAGAAAACCAATCAGAACCCAACACCTAACCCTTCCATAGAAGTTAACATCTTTCACACGAGAATACCCTGTATAAGCAATGAAGCCCAGAGTTCGAGGCTCCTCTCCTTAGCTGCTGCGTCGGTAATAGTGGGAGCCCCAGCTCAAGCTTGGTATTAAAAGCTCTCTTGCTTTTGCATCAAAAAAAAAAAAAAAGAAAAGAAAATACATTTCGTATCTGGACTGAGGAAACTGTCAGATGCTTAAGAAATTATCCATTGATTTATTTCTTACCTTCTAAACAGCTATTCCTTTTAGCAAGAATAAAAGTGAAACAAACCAAGGGGTGGAAACAGAGGGCATTTTAAATCTCTAAATTGAAACAGAAAAGGAAGAAAGGTTTAAAGGTAGCATAATAACGGCTTTTCTGTTTTCCCACTAAGAGCTTTTTATCTAAAAGGTTCACCCAGAATGCTAACCAGGCAAAGCTTCAGAAATGCATCAAATGAAACTATTTCCATTTCCAATGGCCTTAATCCTCTCTGTGGTTCAGACAGAATTAAAGGTAACCCCTAAGCAGTTGGCATCCTTCAGATGTTTTCCAAGTACACCTGCTCAGGGGTCCCTAGGCAAGGGCATTAGCCTGATTCATCTCCACATTCCCACAGTCACTCGTGGACGTCTTCAGCATGTCACCTGGAGGTCACCGGCTTGCTACAAAGACCACCAGTTAGAAACCAACTGGATAAGCGTTTTCCTAACTGGATGCAGCTCACCACAGGGAATTTCATTTTAGGACAAACCTACTTATAGGTCGTATCATTTGTGGTGATAACATTATCCTCTCCAAAAACAGAACATAAGAGCTCCCATATAAGTAAAAATGTGAGATTTAAATTCAACCTTTTGTGTGATATTTCTCTTTACTTCCTTGACTCTGTAGATCCCATGTGAGCTGTTAGCATTTGGAGCTAAAAAACTGTCTACTTTAAAACGGACCAATTACATCTTTGACAACTATATCAAAGCACTCCCATGCATTTATAATATGAAAAAATACAAATAAAGAATTTTGTGAACAATGTCTTAAATTCTCTAGGAATCTTGCCTCTGTACAAATACCAGCACCAGAAACATTACATTCTACCACCACTTGACAAAAATGTCGGGTTAGCACAAGCTGCTTTACCCTCTCTGACTTCTGATTCCACTTCACCTTGGAAATTTCACTGAGCTTATAGAAGAAACGGCCAATTATGTAGGATGAGCTACATTGTAATCTCATCAAAATCATCTTTGAAGCTTTACATTGTAAGAACATCTGGAGTTTTCAGCTTCAAAATACTTAGTAATTAGAGATGCTACATATCAGGGGGGAAATGACAAAAGTTGACATTTCTACTGAAAAGTCACTGGAATAGAGGGATTTGTCTCCAAATTTATTAATTACAGGAACCCACTTCTGCATGGTGGTTGGTGGTAATTGTTAATGCTAACAGTATTGTTTTCTCTTTTGTTGTTTATGCCAGCTTCATTCAGGCTCCCAGAAATCTCATACTGTCTATAAAGTCTTCTTGGATAAGGAGTTTCATTTTCATTGAATAAAAAGCATACTCGTTACCTATTCAGATGACCCCCAAGCTAATGGGGTTTACTACACCAGGGAAGATGGACCTGGAGTTCAAACTGGCTCTAACAAATTGGATTCACTGTCAAAATGCAAGCCAGTGCAGGCAAGGGGCACACACACTGCAGAGTCTGTGAGAAAAGGGGAGCCACTTACTGACATATTGGTCCCTATGCCCTGAAATGGTCAGAAAGGCTTATAAACTCAGTTCCAAGTTCCAGGCTTATTCATAGCCAATGAAGAGCAAAGATGGAACACAGAGGGTGAAATGAACATTCCTTCTGGAGCAGTCAAGGCTGGAGAAAGCATCCACACGAGTCTCCTGTAGACCCTTCTCCCATTTCTCCCTTCATCTTACTCCCCTTACTAACCACCACCCCCTCAGGGGCATATTGAGCTTTCCCCTGTGTCAAAGGCTCAAAGAGGGGGGGCTATCCCCCTCTTTCATACAGCTTCTTTTCGACTCTTAACACCTTGTAGGTTTTGCTTCATGTCAACACTCCAAGAATCAGCCCTGGATAGTATGGTTTGTCTGGGATAGTCACAGCTATCAGTGTAGTATCTATAAAGAAATAATTCTTTCTCTTGCTAATATAGCTCACCTCTTATTGTATAACTTTGATTATTAAGCCAAGTGACCTCCCCTGCCCACTCTGACTGAAGATGGGATGGGGTAAAGGGAGCATCCTGCCACACACACAAACCTAGATTAGGTCTGTCTATAACCACTGCTACCAGTTTTGGGAGTTCAGGCAACATACTTCTCTCTGGGCCTGTTTCCTCATCTGCAAAACAAACAATTACAACTCTCAAATTCAGTCATCAGATTCTCTTCCATTACTAATAGTCTGAGTCTTATCTCTACGTTAATCTTGCTCTTTTGTCCTCAGTTCACGTCATACTTTTCAGCCTTTGAGAGTGAATGTATTCTCAGGCTGTCTACTCTATTAATACCATCTTGCTATTACAATCTGATCATAAGCTCAGGGCCTCCTTGCATCTTAGGGCAGGAAGGGATCCCTGCCAAGTTATCAACTTCAGAGCAAGAACGGCCAGCCCAAACCCATAGCCATTGTGGCCTATACCTACCTTGTTCCAGAGAGAATTTATGACAACTGGGCAGGATCTTTTATAAAATGCAAAATGGGATAAATTAAAAGCAAAAATAGAAAGACAAGCAAGGGTAGGGACATATGGGCCTGGCAACTACCTCAAGAATAAGAAAAGTTCCCTTTGAAAATTCTTTGCATAGTGCCAATTCCAAGCCATGTATTTGGCTCTGAGCTCTCTAGCAGTCAAAGGGAAAAGGGAAACTGAGGTTCAGTTGAGAAGCCTTCCTCTTCTCCCCAGCATTCTTCTCTCTGTTGGGCACAGCCTTTGGCTGCACCTGGTACACTGCTCAAATCTTACAGTCACTGTCTGAAGGGGTATTGATTGAAGCGGTTGGAGTTCTCTGGGCTTTGGCTAACTCACAGCTCAAGGAAACAGAAATCATAGTCTCAGAGATTGATCCTATTTCTTATCAGACATGGGTAGGGCAGTGCTGCTCCTTCTTGTATCTCTGCCAGGGAAAATCACAGGAAAATGTTGGTCCATTGTAATCAACTCACATCTTCTTGCAATATCTTACTCACTGCCAGAAGAACTGAAAGATAAACCCTGAAAACTGTGTTTCTTACCCTATAATACAAACAGCTTCATGTGCTTCAAAAAGAATCTTTGATACATCATTAAAAAACACCTGGCTTCCTGAGCAGAGGCACTTTTTCTCAGCCAAGACTACTTCCAAAGAGTTCCATTGTAAGCTGTCATCATCAACAAGGGCTATCTTCTCCTCAAAGATCAGCCACGGTCAGGAAGGCACTGGGTGGGAACCTGGGAGAGAGTGCATTTTTTCAGAAGTCTGGAGGCAGTGAGGCTCTGAGGAGATCAGTCCTTAAAGAGCCTTATATCTAAGATCTGAAAGTGACTAAAGGACTTTTAAGAGATGGTTCACACAGTGACAGAGATTCTCTTCCCGACCAAACTGTAGTTATGCTCCTTTGAGCTCTCTGCTTGGCAAAGCACCTAAATGGGCTTCCATCTCCATTCTTGTAGAGTCCAGTTTTATTCATAGAAATCTGTCAGTTGGTTCAGCCAGAATCCCTGATCCTGGATCCCTGATCAAGTTCCCCATCCCCCATCATCATCTAAGGGATGACTGATGCCCCTGACCTGCCTTCAGCAAGAATCAGGTCAGGCCCTTCTAGCTAGAATTCTCCCTTACCCCTAATGTGTCTTCTTAGAAATTTTCCTTCCACTAGCCCCCACCCTGCTCCTTGGCTATAAATTCCCAACTGCCCATATTGCACACTGAGTTGAGCCCAGCTATATACTGAGGTCTCTTAATAGTTCCTGAATACTTACCCCTTTAATAACTATCCAACTCTGGATATTCTTTAGCAATAGCCATGGGTCAGGTCTTCTAATTCCAAAGTAATAAAAGACCTGGGAATTGGAAGGTAAGTGATGAGGTCCTAGATCAGCTCAGCTCAGTCACTCAGTCGTGTCCGACTCTTGCCTCCCTGTCCATCACCATCTCCCGGAATTCACTCAGACTCACGTTCATCGAGTCTGTTATGCCATCCAGTCATCTCATCCTCTGCCATTCCCTTTTCCTCCTGCCCCCAATCCTTCCCAACATCAGAGTCTTTTCCAATGAGTCAACTCTTCGCATGAGGTGGCCAAAGTATTGGAGTTTTAGCTTTAGCAACATTCCTTCCAAGGAAATCCCAGGGCTGATCTCCTTCGGAATGGACTGGTTGGATCTCCTTACTGTCCAAGGGACTCTCAAGAGTCTTCTCCAACATCACAGTTCAAAACCATCAATTCTTTGGCGCTCAGCTTTCTTCACAACTCTCACATCCATGCATGACCACAGGAAAAACCATAGCCTTAACTAGATGGACCTTAGTCAGCAAAGTAATGTCTCTGCTTTTGAATATGCTATCTAGGTTGGTCATAACTTTTCTTCCAAGGAGTAAGCATCGTTTAATTTTATGGCTGCAGTCACCATCTGCAGTGATTTTGGAGTCCCCCAAAATAAAGTCTGACACTGTTTCCACTGTTTCCCCATCTATTTCCCATAAAGTGATGGGACTGGATGCCATGATCTTCATTTTCTGTATGTTGAGCTTTAAGCCAACTTTTTCATTCTCCTCTTTCATTCTCATCAAGAGGCTTTTTAGTTCCTCTTTACTTTCTGCCATAAGGGTGGTGTCATCTGCATATCTGAGGTCATTGATATTTCTCCCGGCAATCTTGATTCCAGCTTGCGTTTCTTCCAGTCCAACATTTCTCATGATGTACTCTGCATAGAAATTAAATAAGCAGGTGACAATATACAACCTTGACGTACTCCTTTTCCTATTTGGAACCAGTCTGTTGTTCCATGTCCAGTTCTAACTGTTGCTTCTTGGCCTGCATACAGTTTTCTCAAGAGGCAGGTTAGGTGGTCTGGTATTCCCATCTCTTTCAGAATTTTCCACAGTTTATTGTGACCTAGATCAGACTCCCACTATCTAGTTGCTAAATCTCAGACAAGCTGCCTTCTCAAGACAAGGATTAGGGTCAGGGTAGGGGCTCAAAACATGACACAGACAATCATTCCGGGCAAGCATCAAGCCAACCCATCTCTCTAGCCTGCCTCTCTCCATCTGTCCCTGCCGGAGTCTGTCTCTTCAGTGGGGCATTGGCATCTGAATCCCCTCCCCATGCTTGCTCTGCCCAGCATTTACAAGAGGAGAGAAATAAAGTCATTTATCTAGAAGGTGTGAGCACATATGGGCAGGTCTGCTCCTGGCTGACCTCTGTATCCACAAAAGATCTTGTCATTTTATAGGTGTAGGGTGGTAGGAGTATTTTTCCTTTACAAAAGTAGACTTTCCATTTTCTTAGTTTCATTCTTTGCACGTAAACAGGTAAAATGCCTCCACAGCTCCAAAACGTTCCCTACCACTTAATATAGTCAACCAAGGTTCATTGCCATAACTGTTTGTGAATGAAAAGGAACAGCCTTTATTAGGCCATTTGAGCTTCTTTTTAATTTAGGAAGACAGAAACACATTCCACTCCCCTAAAGTAATTACAGATGAGAGCAACTTTAGCTGGTAGACAACCCAAAGCTGCTCTGTAGCCCCAAACTAACAGAGACTGGTCTTCACTCCCATCATCTGCCCACAGTGCTCTATCACAAGCACTCTAACCTGATGCTGAATACTGCTTTTAAACCTTGCTTCACCTGCTAGAAAAGGTCTCTGGAACAGAAAGGACTGTATATCCCACATTGGCCAACTTAGGATTCTTTGTAAGAGTTCCATTTCTATTTCCTGGCTATATTTCCATTTAGAGCCCAGTTTATTCTCTCCCCCTGTAAAGGAAATATATCATCAGTTCTCCTTAGGAGCAGCCCTTCTGTACAATGATGCAATCCAGCTAATTAACCAGAGGACTGCACTTAGATGAGGATTGTGCACCGACCTTCTTCCCTGCATTGTCCACTCACAAATGCAGAGGACCAACTACAGGGCAAGACCTAAGAGTGGATTATAAGCTCTATTGTTTCCTCTAGTCATATTGAGCTTAAATAGAAGACCATAAACTTTATCCAAATTCTCCTTTATAAGAGAGAGCTATTATGCAAATCTTTGGGATGTCTTACTAGTATTCTAAAGAAAAGACATTTTTGTTCCATTACGGCAATGATTCCATTATTTCTGGTGAAAACATAATTTATATACATTACTGCCAGTTATGTGCCATAGTGAGGCAGCAGCCCTATAGTCTCCTTCAGGGAAAGTATATCCACAAATACGTGTGTGTGTTCAAAATCTATTCAAGGTCAAGGTGGCTCTGTCACCAAATGAGTGGTCTACCAGACTGACTTCAGCACCGCCACATTTACGATTGCCCATCGTGACAGCAGAAGCCACTGGAGACTCACCCAGATGTTTTTTACCGACTGGTATACTTGTATATACCAGTGGTGAGGTCCTACATCAGACTCGCACTATCTAGTTGCTAGATCTCAGAAAAGCCACCTTCTCAAGACAAGGATTAGAGTCAGGGTAGGGACTCAAAACACAACACAGACAATCATTCCGGGCAAGCATCAAGCCAACCCATCTCTCTAGCCTGCCTCTCTCCATCTATCCCTGCTGAAGTCTATCTCTTCAATGGGACATTGGCTTCTGAATCCACTTCCCATATTCTGAGCAGGAGCTGCACTTTTCTGGAGCAGCCATGAAGAGATATCCCACACTCAAGGTAAGAGAAACCTAAATAAGATGGTAGGTGTTGCAAGAGGGCATCAGAGGGCAGACAAACTGAAACCATACTCACAGAAAACTACTCAATCTAATCACAGTAGGACCACAGCCTTGTCTAACTCAGTGAAACGAAGCCTTGCCCACAGGGCAACCCAAGATGGGCAGGTCATGGTAGAGAGAGAGGTCTGACAGAATGTGGTCTACTGGAGAAGGGAATGGCAAACCACTTCAGTATTCTTGCCTTGAGAACCCCATGAACAGTATGAAAAGGCAAAATGATAGAATACTGAAAGAGGAACTCCCCAGATCAGTAGGTACCCAACATGCTACTGGAGATAAGTGGAGATATAACTCCAGAAATAATGAAGGGATAGAGCCAAAGCAAAAACAATACCCAGCAGTGGATGTGACTGGTGATAGAAGCAAGGTCCAATGCTGTAAAGAGCAGTATTGCATAGGAACCTGGAATGTCAGGTCCATGAATCAAGGCAAATTGGAAGTGGTCAAACAAGAGATGGCAAAAGTGAACATCAACATTCTAGGAATCAGTGAACTAAAATGGACTGGAATGGGTGAATTTAACTCAGATGACCATTATATCTACTACTGTGGGCAGGAATCCCTCAGAAGAAATGGAGTAGCCATCATGGTCAACAAAATTAATATAAAAAATAAATTTATTCCCATTGTCCAGCATCCAACAATTTTTACAAATGAATGAAACAAATAATACCATGTAGGATAATATCCCAAAAGTCCTAATGCCTAAAAATAAACAATGTGCAAGGCTTTTACAATGCAGAAGAACAATATTAAAAGAATACAGATGAAACCTAAATAAGTGTTAAGACTATATCTTGTTTCACGGGTTAGAAGAGACAGTGCTGCAAATTTGTTGATTTTTCCAGGTTGATCTTAATACCAGGAGGTTTATTTTTGGGAACTAAGAATCTGGATTTTGAATTTCGTATGGAAATGCCAAACACCAAAGGTAGCCAGAATAAACTTGAAATATTTCTACCAACTGATGTCAAAACTGGTTATAAAGACATTGTAATTAATATATTAATTACTGCAAGAACAGACAAGTAGGCCAGTGAAACAGAGTAAAAGCCCATAGAGTTATACATAAAACACACTTGCTTTATGACAGAATTAAAAGAGGATATTGTTGACAGTAATGATGCTGGATCAACTTAAGGGTTATATGAAAAAATGAAACATGGTAAACCAAAACATGAGTCTTACCTCAACCCACATACACAGCTCCAGTTTAAATGGACTACTGAAGGTGCAGAAGAATAGGACTATTTAATTTAGCAAAGATTTCTTAAACAGGAAAATACAGGCACCATTTATAAAGGAAAACAGATACATTGGCTACTTTTTGAGAGAATGGAATTACAAACCACATTTGGAGAATATGTTTTAATCTATATTACGAACAAAAGACTCATAGCCAGAATCCAAAGAGAATATAAGAATAAAGAAAATATTGATAGAAAAAGAAGAAAAAATATATTGAAAATCAGAAAAAAAGATTCAAACAGTCACTATTAAAAACATATAATAATCACTAGAATAGGTAAAATTAAAAGGATTGACCGTATCAAAATGGTCAGTTGTAGAGAAACTGAAATCTTCATACATTCCTGGTGGAATGCACATATATTAGTGCAACTTCTCAGAAAACTACATGGCACTACCTGCTAAGGCTGAACGTATTTGTACTCTGTGATTCAGCATTTCCTTTCCTAGGAATAGATATATGTACCCAACAGCAATGAACACACAGGTTCACCAGTAGACGTGATTAAGAATATTCACAATGACTTTACTGATAATAGCTAAAATAGCCATCCGTAGAAGAGGGAATAAATAAGTGGAATGTTTTACAGCAATGAGATGAATGAGTTCCTTCTACTCGAAAAATATGAATAAGTCTTATAAAAAGAACAAGCAGAAAAGCTGCTTTATTTCACTTAATGAAGCTCAAATATAGATGAGGCTAATCTGCGGTGTTAGAAATTAGGAGAGGGGAGACTGGTAGAACGGCATAGTGGGAACTGACGATACAGTGACCAACTGACCTGATTTACCTGGAACTGAGACCTTCATCAGGGTATTCAGTGTGAAAGCAGGGTTAATCTCAAACAAACCTGAATGGTTTGGTCACTATAATTGGCAGGATTTTGTGAGGTGACTGTTGAGTTGTTGATCTCTCTCTACTCCAGAGTGGCACTAACATGGCAATCACTTTGTGATAAGCTGTCTGGCTCTACCTGTGTAACCTGTTGTCTTCCTTTTTTCATATACACATCACTAATAAATTTACTAAGCAAACCATCTAGCATTTATGTGTAGGGTATGCAGAAAATTATCCCCAAATCCTATATTGATTTATGTGTGCTGTTTCTGCTGATTCGAAAGGCTCTTCCTCATTAAGCTCATGCTTATTCACTCACTGTATGTTTGATCAGTACGTACCACCTGATAAGCACTGTTCCAGGGCCTGGGAATGCAAAAGTGAGCAATGCTTGTACTCTTAGGGAGCTTTCATTCAGGGAGCAGGAACAGACAAACAAAAAGCCATTACAAAACATATCAATATATAGAATACTGTTAGATATATAAGTGTGATCAGAAAAATAAAAATGAGGAGGGTCAGTGTTTAGAGGGTGATGAGCAACTGATGTTCAGGAAAGGGTGCATCATAGAAGGCTCTTCCTTCCTTTCATAGAAGGAGGTGACATTCAGTAGAGATCTGAATGAAGTGGAGGAACAGCCGCGCCAGTATCTTAGGGTAAAGAGAGAAGAATTCCACATGGAGGGAGCAATGACTATAAAGTTCCTGAGATGGGAGCATAAAATCCATCACTTTTGAGTACTTATTACAAATGAAACTATCCAATTAAAGTCTACCTTCCTATGACCCATTGGGAGCTTCATTAGGGCCAGGAACATATCTGGCTTATTCACCAAATGTTCCCACTGTCAAGCATGATGCGTGCACCTGCCTAGGAAGTATCTGCAAAAAGAACAGATTACAACACTACAGTTTTGCATATCCTTCAGGTTGTTCCCAGGCTCTCTCTTCTGTCCCAAGAATCTGTTTATTTGTGCCTTGGTCTCACACTGCTTTAATTACTGTGGTTTTAGTTTGTCTTAACATCTGATGGTGCAGGAGGCATGATTTAAGCAGTGGGCTACACCCTGGAGATATCAGCATAAGTAAAAATAGATAGCTGTTGTCATTGTCCTTGTGATGGTCAACTCCTGGTAGGGTGGTGGAGGGAGGAAAGCTTAATGTCAAAGGCGAGATTGGCAGTGGGACGTAAATGCAGAAATCAAGAACTAGAACAGCTTGTCTGGATGGATAAGCAGGTTGAGGATCTGACATGGGAAAGTCTTCCAAATAGGCCTCAGGGTTTTTATTCGAGGTGAGTTTCTTGGGAGCCGTGTGTAGGTTCTAAAAAGGGCGTGTGTGCTATTTCCAGTCCCCAAACCAAGTGGCAAGTGTTAGTATCTGTGAAACAGAGCCCAGAATAAATTCCTGCTGAGAGGGTATGACTGGTGTGGGGCATGGTGTGATCTGTCCATCTGATCCTCACGAAGTAGCAGCCACACAAACAGCTCAGATTGTCCTCTGTGCCCTTGCTCTGAACCAGTGCAGACCTGGGGCCCAAGGGTTAAGTGTGGATTTTTAAAAATTAAGCAGCTACCTGAGACGGCCTGATGCGATAACCCAGCGGTGCCCTTTGGCTGGGGCTTGCGTCTCCCCAGCCCCAAACATGGATAGTGTTGCTGGCTGCCCCAGATTTTAGAGGGTGAAATGGCAAGAGGTGAAAATGTCAGTGTCCTGGCCAGGAGAGGATGCCAAGGCAGATTTAGAAACCTCAGCAAGCCCATGCACAGGAGAGTAATCGGACATGTATTTCAGTCTTTGCACCTTGGTTGCAAATTATTTCCAAAATCTTATGCTTATGTCCTGCTCTCTCACCACCAGCTTCCAATTCAGCGGGTAAAACTGGGTCTATCTTTTATTTTATGTTTCATGTTTTGGTCTCAAGTTTGAGCCTAACTGAGTTTCCATAACCCAACTTATGCTCTATAGGATTTTTAAATTAATTACTTAATGTGTGGCTGCACTGGGCCTTTACTGTTGTCACAGGCTTTCTCTAGTTGCAGTGAGCAGGGCCTGCCCACGGTTGTCCTGCCTGGCCTTCTCATTGGGTGGCTTCTCTTGCAGTGGAGCATGGGGTTCTAGGCACCTGGGCTTCAGCAGTTGCAGCTCACAGGCTCAGTAGTTCTGGTACACAGACCCAGTTGACCCAAGGCATGTGGAATCTTCCTGGACCAGGGATTGAACCCATGTCCCCCGCCTTGGCAGACAGATTTTTATACACTGTGCCATCAGAGAAGTCCATGCTCTATATGACCTCCACTATTTAAGTAAGCAGAATAGTTTTATAAAGCTAATAACTAACCAGTTTTGTATGATGAGTTTTCATAAAGCAAGATGGCACTGTCATGAAGTCTCACCACCTCCTTGCTGCAGGCAGGCACGGATGCCTCACCTGCAGGGAGCCGGGCATGTGAAGTGTCTTAGCTGGGGTCTTGGGGAGGTAGGAGAAGACTGTGGTGTTTTCTAATATTCACCAACTTGCGTGAGCCTCCACATAGACTTGCTACTGGTGCCTCGTTACCCTCTTCATCCCTATCTGCTCAGATTCTCTTTTTTGCATGGACAAGGGATTTCCAAGGAAGAAAAGCACCCTTGGCCCTTGGCCCTTCCTGGATTGTCTTCCAGGAACAATAATACATCATGGGAATGTGTGTGTGTGTGCCACCACCTAGCAGGGCCAGCAGACAGCAGCCCCACGGTGGTCCCAGTCCCCTAACCAGAGCTTGCTGACAGACTTGCTTCCATGGGACACTAGGCAGTGTCCTTGTCCCTTCTAGGGGGCAAAGAATCGTAGTGGTTGATTGAAAGGATCAAAGGAATTCTCCAGGCCAGAATACTGGAGTGGGTAGCTGTTCCTTTCTCCAGGAGATCTTCCCAACCCAGGGACTGAACCCAGATTTCCTGCATTATGGGTGGACTCTTTAGCAGCTGAGCCACTAGAGGGGACAAGGAATCACTAGTGGTTGAGTGAATGGATCAAAGATGTTGTCTAAGGGCACAAACTTTCAACTAGTAGACAAGTTCTGGAGTTCTTAATGCATGGTATAGTGAATACAGACAATGATACTATAGTCTAATCACCACATTTTACTAGGTCTTACTTATTGCCACCAAAATGAAAGAAATGATAATTATGTGATGTGCTAGAGGTGCTAGGAAAGATACAGTGGCAATTTTATTACAGTATACAAGTGGCTCAGAGGTTAAAGCGTCTGCCTCCAATGCAGGAGACCCAGGTTCGATCCCTGGGTCAGGAAGATCCTCTGGAGAAGGAAATGGTAACCCATTCCAGTTTTCTTGCCTGGAGAATCCCATGGATGGAGAAGCCTGGTAGGCTACAGTTTATGGGGTTGTAAAGAGTTGGATATGACTGAGTGACTTCACTTCACTTCACACAAAAGTATCAAGTCAACATGCAGTATACCTTTAAATTATACTGTTATATTTTTAATATATTTCAGTTTTAGAAAAGATGATTGAGAGAACCCTACAAAGTAGGGGGATCAATTAAAGGGTCTGGGATGAAACTTCTGGCCTTAGAGATGACAGAGCTCATTCAAGTCCAGCCTCTGGGCTCACAGACCCTTTGACCTTGTGAGTTACTTTGCCCTCTGTCTGCTTCTACTTCTTCCCCTGTTGGGAGAAGCAAACACCTACTTCACAGAAGGGTTGTGAAGATTTCACTTGGCAGTGTATATAAAGGGCATGGCCTGGCACCCAGGCCCTGAGGCAACACATGAGCAAATCCATTTTGGAAAACTAGCTGTGCCTCCAGCCATTGTGCCTGGCCTGTTCTTTGTGTGAATATTGTTAAGACCCCCTTCTTTATCTTTCTATCTGGGATCAAATCAGTGATTAAGAAATATTCACCTTTTGTATATTGTTGTTCAGTTGCCAAGTCATGTCCAACTCTTCCCAAACCCATGGGCTGCGTATATACACACCTTTTGTAAGGACCTTTTGTTTATCTTAAAAAAGAAAAAGAGCCTTTAGCGTGTGTCTAATCACTGAATTTCTTCCTTTACCTCTATATGCCTTAGTCTCCATTCTTTCTGGTGTACAGCTCATTCCTATTTGCAACTGCCTGTTCATGGCCTTAAAAACAAATGATCAAGAAATGTTAGTGATTGAAGTAAAAAATAAAATAGCACACTTTACAAGGATACAGCTTACCGAATTTTATTCTTCACTCCTTACTAACCCCATTATTCTCAATGATGCCATTATTCCTTACCCTTATAGGGCAGGAATAATTGATTATCTATCTATAGATTCCACATAGACCTCTATTATTATGATTCTATTAGTAAAATAGGAGGAAAGAGTGATTAACAAAAGTAGTAAGTTTGTAACAGAAGGAAATGATCAGGAGCTTCAGCCTTAGGTAAACAGGGAGAGACAAGAGGCAGATGAATTCCAGCAAGTTAATTTGTGTTCACCAAGTCTCCCAGGTTCCAGAGGACAAGGATGTTGGAAGAGCCTGGAAGTCTAGCTGCAAGGTAAGGATGGAGGGCTGCTCTCCATGTCCTCACCCTGACCACATGTTTGATGTAGGAATAAGGTTGTCATGTAGGACCACCATCATTGTCCACGTTCTGAGAGTTGAGCAAAAGTCAAAATGTTATGCAAGATTGTGAACCAGAGTTAGATCCCACTAGAATTTAGCTCATCTTTGAGATCTGATCAAAAAAGCAAAACGACTAGGCTGATGGTAACAGGACTCATCCTCTCACAGCCTGTTGAGGAGAGGCAGACATACAAGTGGAGACCTGGAGAAAATATTGAGTTACTGGCCATATGCTGGAGGTTCCAGGAGATTCATATGAGGAGTTCAAGTAGGGCCGTGGGCATTCTGAAGCCACATTTGGCAATGGAGGGAGCAGATTTCTAACTTCCTCGGAAGAGAAGGCAATGGCACCCCACTCCAGTACTCTTGCCTGGAAAATCCCATGGATGGAGGAGCCTGGAAGGCTGCAGTCCATGGGGTTGCTAAGAGTTGGACACAACTGAGCAACTTGACTTTCATGTTTCACTCTTATGCATTAGAGAAGGAAATGGCAACCCATTCCAGTGTTCTTGCCTGGAGAATCCCAGGGACGGTGGAGCCAGGTGGGCTGCCGTCTATGAGGTCACACAGAGTCGGACACAACTGAAGTGACTTAGCAGTGGAAGAGAAAAGTTTTTACCCATCATTGGAATTTTTTAACTTAGCTCCCAGGAGATGCCCTCAAGTCCTTGGTACCCTATTTTCAATAAATCCCCAAGTAAATACACAAGGAGAAAAAAAGACATGGGGAACCATCACTATCTTAGACCTGGGAGAAAAATCTAAGAAAGCTTAACTCTTCTTATCCCATTTTATCTGGGTGAGAGAGAGAGTTCTTTAACTGTATTATGGTCCTTGTCAGTTTTATTATGATACAAAGGGATTCATAAGCTATGTCCCTTCTCATTCAAGTTTAGAACCAGTTGAAAGAAAGACAAAATGCAGTCAAAGAAATGAAGTTACAGTAGGTGCTTTATTACTGATTAAGACTCAACTGGACTAGATCAATGGAACAAAATAGAAAGCCCAGAGATAAATCCATACACCTATGGACACCTTATCTTTGACAAAGGAGGCAAGAATATACAATGGATTAAAGACAATCTCTTTAACAAGTGGTGCTGGGAAAACTGGTCAACCACTTGTAAAAGAATGAAACTCAAACACTTTCTAATACCATACACAAAAATAAACTCAAAATGGATTAAAGATCTAAACTTGAGACCAGAAACTATAAAACTCCTAGAGGAGAACATAGGCAAAACACTCTCCAACATACACCACAGCAGGATCCTCTATGACCCACCTCCCAGAATACTGGAAATAAAAGCAAAAATAAACAAATGAGATCTAATTAAAAGCTTCTACACAACAAAGGAAACTAAAAGCAAGGTGAAAAGACAGCCTTCAGAATGGGAGCACCTGACAAACAACTAATCTCAAAAATATACAAGCAACTCCTGCAGCTCAATTCCAGAAGAATAAACGACCCAATCAAAAAATGGGCCAAAGAAGTAAATAGACATTTCTCCAAAGAAGACATACAGATGGCTAACAAACACATGAAAAGATGCTCAACATCACTCATTATCAGAGAAATGCAAATCAAAAGCACAATGAGGTACCATTTCACGCCAGTCAGAATGGCTGTGATCCAAAAGTCTACAAGCAATAAATGCTGGAAAGGGTGTGGAAAAAAGGGAACCCTCTTATACTGTTAGTGGGAATGCAAACTAGTACAGCCACTATGGAGAACAGTGTGAAGACTCCTTAAAAAACTGGAAATAGAACTGCCTTATGATCCAGCAATCCCAGTGCTGGACATACACACTGAGGAAACCAGGACTGAAAGAGACACGTGTACCCCAATGTTCATTGCAGCACTGTTTATAACAGCCAGAACATGGAAACAACCTAGATGTCCATCAGCAGCTGAATGGATAAGAAAGCTGTGGTACATATACACAATGGAGTATTACTCAGCCATTAAAAAGAATACATTTGAATCAGTTCTAATGAGGTGGATGAAACTGGAGCCGATTATACAGAGTGAAGTAAGCCAGAAAGAAAAACACCAATACAGTATACTAATGCATATATATGGAATTTAGAAAGATGGTAATGATAACCCTGTATGCGAGACAGCAAAAGAGACACAGAGGTATAGAACAGTCTTTTGGACTCTGTGGGAGAGGGAAAGGGTGGGATGATTTGGGAGAATGGCATTGAAACATGCATAGTATCATATAAGAAATGAATCGCCAGTCTAGGTTTGATGCAGGATACAGGATGCTTGGGGCTGGTGCACTGGGATGACCCAGAGAGATGGTATGGGGAGGGAGATGGGAGGGGGGTTCAGGATGGGGAACATGTGTATACCTGTGGCAGATTCATGTTGATGTATGGCAAAACCAATACAGTATTATAAAGTAAAATGAAAAAAATACTCCACTGGAAGATATAGTTCAGATGTGCAGTTATAATGAGTTGGCTCAAAGCTCCACCCCAGTTAATCGATCCACACAAGTTCAGACAGTGTTAGGAAACATCAGGTCTCCCCACGGAGCAGAGCCATGGCTGCTAAGCGGGCCATTTGGCAAAGAGCAAGCTAGAGCACAAGTTCCTCTCAGCTGCCATTTTCCAAGAGAAGAAGAAGGAATGGTTGGTTCTTTCTCCTAAATGGGCTTTTCCCACTCAGAAAGGCCACTCTCTTCTTCCAGAGATAAATAGGCCAGAGGGAGGAGAAAGGCTGGGCACTTCTCTCTAACAGATGTCGCTCTTCACAGAAGGATACATCAGGGGTGGGATGCAGTGCTCCCAATAGTGGATTTTCATTTATTTCTTCTCATTTGCCATTTCTCTCTCAAAGAGAAGGAACCACCCCTTCTCCGTCTTCAGCACGCGGTCCTTGGAATGAGACACTGGATGAGAATAGTCTCTGTCACATGTAGGCTGACACATGAGGGATTTCCATATGTTCATGGCAGTGGCAAATGCACTGCTAAATGGCCAGAGCACCTTGCACAGGATTTGGCCGTGTTACCAGAAGTCGAGCTCAGGGCTTTCATAAAATGGCAAAGGAACCCTTTCTCATGGGAACACTGAGTCATCCAAACTGTGTCTGTGGGAGGGTGATGGTGTCATGGCAGGATGAAGGATTTCCGGGGAAAGAACAAATAAGAGAGTGGATGTGTTTCTAGATCCATTCATGAGTTTGAGGATATAAGTGGGGTAGTCATTTTTTTTACTTAATGTTTAATTGATTTACAATGTGTTAATGTCTGCTGTACAGCAAAGTGATTCAGTTATACATATGACTGTGCTGTGATTAGTTGCTCAGTCGTGTCTGACTCTTTGCAACCCCATGGACTATAGTCCATGGGATTTTCCAGACAAGAATACTGGGGTGGGTTGCCGTACCCTCCTCATACATGTGTATATTTTTAATATTTTTAATATTAATATTTTTAATATTTTTTCCACTATGGTTTGGGGCATTCATTATTCATTCCTTCAACAAATATTCCCCAGTGTCTATGAGGGCTAGTCCCAGCTCTGGGGATTCAGCAGGGGATAGGACCCAGGCCCTGGCCTCATGAAGCTTTCTTTCTTCTCTGGATGGCAGGAAATACAGTGTAGCAAATAAAGAAATAATATGTATTACCACATGTAGAGACGCACTGCTATGAAGGAAGATACCACTGGGGGAGGGAATGGAGAATGACACAGATGTCAGGGCGTGCGTTTTTTGGGTAACAGGTGTCTGGATGAAATAACTGTCAGCAGCTGGAGACAGTTACATGCCTTGGAGTCTTGCCTTCCACACAGTGAAGAAGTCTCAGTGCTAGATTCTCGGAAACTCTTTTGCCAGCCCCAGTGTGAACAAATCAAGGGACAAGGAAGTTTCTGGGTTTTTAAGAAAACTGTTTTACTGCTAGACAGCTCCAAAATGTAATAAGAATTTTCCTTAAGCTGATAATTTTCTCATGCTGAAAAGCTTGTGATGGTTTCTGGTGCAACCTAGAATAAAATGCCTTCTTCATTCATGTGCTAATAATGGATTTTGGGGGGGGAGGGGGGGCTCCTCTCTACATGGGACTTCCCTGGTGGCTCAGATGGTAAAGCATCTGTCTACAATGTGGGAGGCTGGGGTTCGATTCCTGGGTTGGGAAGATCCCCTGGAGAAGGCATGGCAACCCACTCCAGTACTATTGCCTGGAAAATCCCATGGAAGGAGAAGCCTGGTAGGCTACAGTCCATGGGTCGCAAAGAGTTGGACACAACTGAGTAATTCCAATTTCTTTCTTTCTTCTTTCTTTCCCTCTCTACATTGAATGCCACTTACAAAGATGGGCAAGTCCCTTAACTTCTGTAAGCATCGTTTTCCTCATATGTAAATCAGGAGCAACAGGGCTTGCCTTACTCAGTTTTGATCAAAATTAAGGTAGGTAACATATCTATACCCAGGTACTGAATTATATCAGAGCCGATTTAGCACAAGGCTGATTGATCTCCTGTGACACCCAAGATAATCCTGGAATGAAAGGTTTTCTTTCCTCAATTTATAATAAGGGGATGGGTCCTTACAGAAGTAAGTTTAAAACACAGTTCATTGGAAGGACTTGCCTGGTGGTTCAGTGGCTAAGGCTCTGTGTTCACAATGCAGGGGGCCTGGGTTTGATCCCTGGTCAGGGAACTAGGTCCCACATGCTGCAGCTAAAGATCCCACATGCCACAGCTAAGACCTGGTGCAGTCAAATCAATAAATGAAAGTAACTATTAAAAAAAAAAAGTTCATTAGATTTCAAAGTCCAATTTTTTTGCCAAGTTGCATGCTTACTCCTCAGACAGAAAAAGCTTATCCTGGACTAATTCATGTTTTCTAACACCATATCATCTCTTCAGCTTTTCATTATATGGCATTATTCCTAGGCTTTTTCATCCTGTCTGTTTCCATTTGGATACATGCCTTTTGAATGGAACACTTTAGCCAGGTGAGCTCTGACTGGCAGAGAATTAAATGGACTGAGTTCACTCCCATCTCCTTTATGTGGGCACTGAATCCCTATTAATAACATGACATTTATATCGATTTTTAAAAAGTACTGCATCACATGAATTGCAAATATTGCACAAAAGATTATTCTTAAGTGAAATACTGTGAGAAGAGGAATCCCAATCTTTCTGTCTTCCATTTATCTTTTGGGGAATCAAGATTTTCTCATTTATATGGGCATACAGAGCCTTTTTGTGTGGTCTTCTTTCATAGCCAAAACCCCACTAAAGTAAGAATGTATAAAAAAAGGCAAAAACCACTAAAAGTAAAGAAAATGGTTAGGGGAGGGAAGGATGAAGGGCAGTAAGATTATTATCCACTGAGAAATTTTGAAAATACTATCTGGATGGCAAATACCAATGGGAGCCTTTGATGAGTAGAATGATGTTTAGAAAGCAGAAGTTAGAATTAAATCATACAAGTCAAAGATTTAATTTTTGGTGGATGTGAGAGAGGGAATCTGGAGCCTTGTTCTCAACTAAGGAACAGCTTGGAAAGCCAGACCTTTATCTTGACAAGGGGAGCCCAGGGAAGACTCTATTTAGTGTTGACTTCCTATCAGGTCTTTTCCTTATTAACTTCTTTATTCAATACTTACAGAGCCCTCATAAGTGTCAGGCAATGCTTCAGATGCAGAAGATCCAAAGATAAATAATATATAGTATATACCTTTGAGGAATAGCAGTTTCTCCTAAAGGAAATCAACTCTGAATGTTCATTGGAAGGGTTGATACTGAAACTCCAATCCTTGGCCACCTCATGCAAAGACCCCACTCATTGGAAAAGACCCTAATGCTGGGAAGGATTGAAGGCAGGAGGAGAAGGGGACAAGAGGATGAGATGCTTGGATGGCATCCCTGACACAATGGACATGGGTTTGAGCAAGCTCTGGGAGATGGTGAAGAAGGACAAGGAGGACTGGCCTGCTGAAGTTCATGGGGTCGCAAAGAGTCAGACACAACTTTCACAGGAAGGTTTTATAGAGGAGATAATGTTTTATCTGAGTTCTGAAGGAGGCTAGGATTTCTCAGGCATAAAATGGGACAAGATCCTACTAGAAAGAGACATAGCGCATAGTATAAAAACATCCTCCTAAATTTTTTTTTGATTGTGCCTTTCAAGAGTCTTCTCCTTTATTTGTTCTGAAGTTTATGATATTATAATGGAATTCCAGCTATTTTGATTATTTGTATTGCCAGAAGAAACATCAAAAAGAAAAGAAAAATGAGTTGTTAAAAAATTTCCAGGTGGGTATGTTAAAAAAAATTCTCATCTACTCTGACTGCCACAAATAGGAATGAAATTTAACACATTTTAGTGATTTTAAAATGCAATTATTTAACCACCTTGAATTTGATGCACAAAAGTATGATAAAACCACTTTGGTGTGTTTGGTTTTTGTGAGACTGAGAATCCAAATGGCACAATGCAAAAGTGTTCTCTTCCATGGGAAGACCAAGAAAAAGACCTGAAGGAAAACACTCTCATCAGATGGCTTGCTTCCAGTGAAGCTTTGTTAACTTAAATGAAGAGTAGAATTTCGTATCAAGAGCTTGTATTTCCTACAATTCAGTAAGAGTATTATGTCATTGCTTTAAAGTTTTTCCTTATGTGAGCACATGAGAACATTCTTATAACTTAGCTAAGAACAATCTTTAGAGGAAAGACAATTTCGTAAGACTTGCTATCCTATGAAGCCTTCTCAGGTGGCACAGTGGTAAAGAACCTGTCTGCCAACACAGAAGACATGGATTCAATCACTGGGTCCAGAAGATCCTCTGGAGGAGGAAATAGCAACCCACTCCAATATTCTTGCTGGGGAAATTCCAGGAGCCTAGTGGGCTACAGTCCATGGGGTCGCAAAGAGTTGGACATGACTGAGCATATATGCTCACATACACACACATATTCTGTGATTGTACAAGGTGATCTAGTAGAAATAACAGAAGAATACAAAGATATATATCAATCAGGACTTCTTACATTTCTTTTCAGATCAGTGATGAACAATATTCCACCTAAATCATTTATTAATCATCTAACTGACCATAAACATTATTTTTTTCTCCCCTAAAGGTTTGGAAACACGAGGGGGTATGGCACAGCATTTAAAATAAAGACATAGCCCAAGGCTTAAGCTGATTAGAACCAAATGGATCCAAATGACTGATGAGTCGACACCCACTAGGCCTCGAGCCTCAGTGTACACTGAATGTAACACATCAGCAAGCTAGGACACATCCTCAGGTACCATGACAGTTTCCAAGAGCAACCATAAAGGTCAAAAAGTGGGCAGTGGCCTGTCCTGGAAATCTCTGCTTCTTCCCCCAGATTGTTGGAATAAGCCTCCCACTCACCATGCCTGAGTGCTCAGTTGTGTCCAACTCTTTTGTGAGCCCGTGGACTGTAGCCCTGCCAGGCTCCTCTGCCCAGAGGATTTCCCAGGCAAGAACACTGGAGCGGGTTGCCATTTCCATCTCCAGGGGATCTTCCCAACCCAGGGATTAAATCTGCATCTCCTGCATTGCAGGTGGATGCTTTACTGCTTGAGCCATCAGGGAAGCCCAAAGTGAAAGTGTTACCTGCTCAGTTATGTTCAACTCTTTGCCACCCCATGGACTGTAGCCTGCCAGGCTCCTCTTAGCTTTTATGGGCTGAGTAATTTCCCACTCATTAGCCTATGAAATTACTCAGCCTGCGAAAGCTAACCACAGCACATTTCAAGGCTGCTCTTGCTTTCTGAGATGGCCCACACTCTGTGGAATGTGTTTCTCTCTACGTAAATCCACTTCTTACCAATCACTTTGTCTCTCATTGGACTCTCTCTGCAATGAGACGTCAAGAGCCTGAGCTTCGTTAGGTCCTGAAACCAGATGTGTGATCTCAGTTGGAAAACTGGGGGTTTTAGCCAGGTTCAAGCCCCAGCCATGGGGGTTCAAGTCCAATCGGAGGTAAACAGCTTCAGTTCTACCTGTGACCTCCTATGGACAGGGAGCTCCATGAAAGCAGGGACTGTGACTGCCACTTTTTCGGGTTATCTTTGGAACCTAGCATAGTACCTCTCACTGACATAGTAGAAGCCTAATAAGCACTCACTGAATATACAATGTCAGCAGTTTATTTAGGCACTACAAGAGAGGGGAGCAAGCTCCACATGTGTTCCAGAGGACCAGTGCAGTTATAGTTTTCAGAATAATCCAGAGATATACAAGAACCAGCAGCCCAACAGATGTATCATCAGTACAGTTTATCAAATGGAGACCTACTTGGGTCAAGAGCTCTTGTTGAAATTTTTTTTAAGATTTTTTTTTTAATGTAGACCATTTAAAAGTCTTTATTGAATTTGTTACAATATTGCTTCTGCTTTATATTTTGGTATTTTGGCCACGAGGCTTGTGGGATCATAGCTCCCCAGCCAGGAATGGAACCTGCATCCCTGCATCAGAAGGTGAAGCCTTAATCACTAGACTGCCAGATATGTCCCCCTTGTTGAAATTTAAAAACACTCTTGGAGGCACATGTATATGGGTTACACTCTAGTGCCATTTGATTTAATCAGCAATCAACATTAGCTACTCAGATTTATACCTGGAAAAAAAAAATTCTGTGTGCAGAGAGAAAGATTGTCGTCTTAGAAGACTTCAGCTTTCTAGGAGTAGGGAATCTGAGATAACAGTAACTATCATATTTAAAGGGCTTCTCAGCTGGTGCAGTGGTGAAGAATCTGCCTCCCAGTGCAGGAGACACAAGAGACGTGGGTTTGACTCCTGGGTCAGGAAGAGCCCCTGAAGGAGGAAATGGCAACCCCCTCAGGTCTTCTTACTTGGGAAATCCCATTGGGCAGAGGAGCCTGGGAGGCTACAATCCATGGGGTCACAAAGAGTCAAACATGCTTGAGTGACTGAGCACACACATCATATTTAAGTGCACACTTCAAGCTAGGCAATCTCCCAAGTGCTTATCTCACTTTCTTCTCCCTAAACTATCAAGAAAGGTATTAGTATCCAAGTTTTACACAGAAGGACACTGAAGATAAGAGAGGTTAAAAGGTGTGTCCAAGTTCAACTCAGCTTGTCAGCGATAGAGCCAGGATTTAAACCAAATCTGCTGCTTTTACCAACTCCAAGGGGTTGGCAATTTTTTTCAATAAAGGGCCAGAGTTTGTAGGCCATGCAGTCTCTAGCCTGATTTCTCAGCTCTGCTGATGGATTGTGAAAATGACCAACAGATACGTAAACCCATGAGCATGCTTGTACGCCAGCAAAATTTCACTACTGGCTCAAGAATACAATCTTATATCATTTCACGTGCCACAAAATAGTCTTCTTTTTAGCTTGTTTAGCATTTAAAAATATAAAAACTGTTCTTGTCTCCAGCTATTCAGATACAGGTGGTGTGTTAGATTTTGTTTGTCGGCTAGACTTTGTCAACTGCTGACCCTATGCTACTCCACTCTACCACCACCATCCCCCCCACCACCTTAACCCCCCTACCCCCCGACCACCACCTAGTTTGGAAGCAGGAAGGGTGCTATTGGTGTCTGGAAAGTAGATTTGAGGAAAGGTAAAGGAAATCTGGTGAAAATGTCTGTGTTCTTTGAAGTACATCCAAGGACTGAGATGGCCTTTGATATGTCAGGATAAGCTTACCTTTCTGGAAACTTTCCTGGCAGTCCAGTGGTTAAGAATCTACCTTCCCATGCAAAGGATGCAGGGTTAATCCCTGGGTGGGAACTAAGATCCCACATGCCATAGGGCAGCTAAGCCTGTACACTACAACACATTCCACAATTAAGACCCAGCATAGCCAAAAATAAATAAACATTTTTTTAAGTTCATCTTTTTGTTGAATCTGATGGTCTTTTAGTATCATGGGCTGTTACAATGCAAACTGAGATGTCAAGAATAACCAATAAGTCTGCAAACTCCTTATTCAGCCCTTTGAAAGTGAAAGTGAAGTCACTCAGTCGTGTCCAACTCTTTGCGACCCCGTGGACTGTAGCCTACCAGGCTTCTCCGTCCATGGGATTCTCTAGGCAAGAATACTGGAGTGGGTTACCATTTCTTTCTCCAAGGGATCTTCCCGACCCAGGGATCGAACCCAGGTCTCCTGCACTGGAGGCAGATGCTTTAACCTCTGAGCCACTAGAGAAGCCCATTCAGCCCTTTACTCCAAGTCAATCCAGGCTTTCCCATGATGTTTTTACAACCTTACTCTTTGAGAAGAAAGAATGAAAACCAAGAAGAGAGAATGTCATTCTTTACTTCCTCTCTACTTGCATTACATACCATTGACTACAAGCAACTGAAATAACAAAATAACAGGGCCATGAAGAACACAAAAGAAATATGTTTCATTCTCATGAAAATTTAAGCTGTCCTGAGCTGCACTAAGGTAAAGTCGCTCAGTCGTGTCTGACTCTTTGCGACCCCGTGGACTGTAGCCTACCAGGCTTCTCCGTCCATGGGATTCTCCAGGCAAGAATACTGGAGTGGATTGCCATTTCCTTCTCCAGGGGATCTTCCCAATCCAGGGATCGAACCCGGGTCTCCCACATTGGGGGCAGATGCTTTACCATCTGAGCCACCAGGGAAGCCCTGTTCCACCTTATATTTCTGCTGTCAGTGAAACCTTTCAATGTGTGGCCTAAGATGGATGCTGCATTCTGGCCATCACATCACCATTCCAAAGAGAAAGTTATAGAAGAAGAGCAAGACTCCACTGTTTTCAGGCCCTTCCATTGTTGTTTACATCCCAGTAGAACACAGTCACAGTAGCATCTAGCTGCAAGGGAGTCCGAGAAAGGTAATCTTTGATTCCTGGCATTCAAGTTTTCAACTAATATTTAGATGTTTATACTTAGCAAGAAGGGGAAAAGAGATGTTGGTGCCTAATTGACAGTTTCTGTCACATAGTGCATTGGTAGAGGGGGACAACTGCCACCTTCTGCTCTTCACCTCCACCACTGCAACACTGATATCAATCAAGAGTTCTATCTCTTCTCTCTTGGGCAAAGTTCAGAGTTGCTAACCCTGGATGCACCTCACATTCACCCTGTGTGTCTCTTCCTCTCCCGGCCACCAACCTCAATAGTCACCCCCCCTTCCCTGTTCAGTTCAGTTCAGTTCAGTCTCTCAGTCGTGTCCAACTCTTTGCCACCCCATGAATCGCAGCACGCCAGGCCTCCCTGTCCATCACCAACTCCCGGAGTTCACTCAGACTCACGTCCACCGAGTCAGTGATGCCATCCAGCCATCTCATCCTCTGTCATCCCCTTCTCCTTCTGCCCCCAATCCCTCCCAGCATCAGAGTCTTTTCCAGTGAGTCAACTCTTCCCATGAGGTGGCCAAAGTCCTGGAGTTTCAGCTTTAGCATCTTTCCTTCCAAAGAAATTCCAAGGCTGATCTCCTTTAGAATAGACTGGTTGGATCTCCTTGCAGTCCAAGGGACTCTCAAGAGTCTTCTCCAACACCACAGTTCAAAAGTATCAATTCTTTGGCACTTAGCCTTCTTCACAGTTCAATTCTCACATCCATACATGACCACTGGAAAAACCATAGCCTTGACTAGACAGACCTTAGTCGGCAAAGTAATGTTTCTGCTTTTCAATATGCTATCAGGAGTAATAAGTGGCAACCCACTCCACTGTGCTTGCCTGGGAAATCCCATGAACAGAGGAGCCTGGCAGGTTCCAGTCTGTGGGGTCACAAAGGCCTGGACGTGACTGAGCATGACACTTCCCTGTTCATCCTAGTTGCTTACCTTTCTCTGTTACTAGCCTGGCTTCTTTCAGCTGGCTTCACAACACCGCATTTTGGCAGCACCCTCTAGGGCTAGGGTGGAACTGTTCAGGCTGACCTGACCTCCACTATCATCAACCCAGATGACCTTCTCCGGCGGATGTTCCATCCATCTGTCTCACTTAATGTGTATCACAGAACCTGCCATCCGTTTAACGTCAAGATAACACTGAATGTCTGAAACACAGACATTAATCTATTTTTATTTCAAAGATACATTTGAAAATTATGAAGGGCATACCATAAAGATAGAGAAGAATGCCTATTGAGCCATTGTTTCTTTAAAAATCAACTTTAAAATGTAAAGCGTTACAACATGGTCTCATCATCAAGCATTATTGTCAGTGGTAATAAGTGTGTTTGCTTAAACTGATGTGCAAATCTACAATTTGAAAAAAAGAAGTCTGTTAGCTGAATGACATTCAATTGCACAGCCACTGATAAGGTAAGCAGAGTTTTAGTACTGAAGAGAGCAAAATGAGACATGGCTCTTTGTTCTTTTTTTTCCCCTCTTAAGAAGTACAATTTAATGCCATTGGAAAAGATATTTAAAAAAATCTATTGCAGAGTCATTTCTTTAGTGAGAAGAGGGGCATAGTAACATGGAAATGCCTATTTTTCCTAAAAGCTATCTTTTCCCAAGCTAAAGTCCCCTAATATAAGATCACAATGACATAGATATAAAATGTGCTTGTTAGACATCCTGCATCACACAGGGTAGCAAACAGACTGCTCTGGAAATGCCAGTCTTGTGGTGTACAGCCACCCAAATACCCTGAGGCCAGCATCACTCCTTAAATTTTCTCCCTCTTGTTGGTTAGATACTTGTTTCCGTCTGGATATACAGGTTATTTATGTAGGTTATTTAAGGAACTGTAAACAAGTACATGCATTCGGAGGAATTCATTTTACTAATGGGTTGAATTTAGTAAGGTTTTGAGGTTTGTGAATATTACGATTCAGTGTATTCTATGATCTTTTCCCTTATCTCTGCCTCCTCAGAAGATCTCCAAATACTTATATTAGTTTTCAAGGCTCTTTTAAGTCCTATTTCACGTCCTTTGGATGTTAGCGCTGTGCAGAGATCAGCCTCGGGGCTACCTGGGATCATTCTTTTATATTTATTTGATTTAGTTTTATCCTTTCTGCAAATATGGGAGACGGTCCCCAGAATGGCCTCTGGCAATGTGTTTATCACTCAGTTTAGGTGTGGGACACAGTTACCCCTCCAGCTGCTAGAAGCCCAGGTAAGCGCTGTAGAAGCAGCTATGGACTCTATGGTGCACATATTAGCATATGTTAGAAACCAAGTGGGCATGGAACTGGGGAATTTAGAATACAGTGGTTTAAAAACACTCCCTCTAGCCCCATTAGGTTTTCTCAGTGCCTTTGCCCCAAAT
This sequence comes from Madoqua kirkii, assembly GCA_006408675.1. NCBI lineage: Eukaryota > Metazoa > Chordata > Mammalia > Artiodactyla > Bovidae > Madoqua > Madoqua kirkii. Next base: position 32,498 of record SJYC01134148.1, on the reverse strand, counting down.
CTCTTCAGACTGAGAACTAAGGTTCTTTTCTTGTTTATAAAAACCCTACACACCATGGTGGCCATAACGCTCTCTGTATTTTAGCCCACACTCTTTCAATATTAAGCTTTCTTGGGCCCACATTTGTGTATGCTAGCAAATAGCAAGCCACTCCAGTATTCTTGCCTGGGAATCCCATGGGCAGAGGAGCCTGGTGGGCCACAGAGGGTGGGAAGCAACCGAGCTTTCTCTTTCTGGCATTTGAAAGAGACCTCCCCCACTCCAGTACTATTACCTGGAAAATCCCATGGACAGAGGAGCCTGGTGGGCTGCAGTCCATGGAGTCGCTAAGAGTCGGACACGACTCAGTGATTTCACTTTCACTTTTCACTTTCATGCATTGGAAAAGGAAACGGCAACCCACTCCAGTGTTCTTGCCTGGAGAATCCTAGGGACAGGGAGGGTGGGCAGCCATCTATGGGGTCACACAGAGTCAGACACAACTGAAGTGACTTAGCAGCAGCAGCAGAGCTTCTCAAAGAAGGTGGTGTCTGAATTTTTTAAATTTGTGTAAGTTAAATATTCGTTGAGCTCTTATTTCGGCAGCAGGCATAAATGAAGAGACAGCTGAGAGGTTAGCTGAGAATCTTTCCTCCCGTGGTTTCTACCTGTTGTTGAAACTGAGAGTTCCCTTTGTCATCACCACTGCTCTCTTTGTGCCTAATTGGGTTTTGAAGGAACAATAGGCATTTCCCGGTGAAATAATTCATGGGGAAAGTCAGGAGAGAGTTGAGATGTGTCCAGATTCATAAAATGGGGAAAGGGTATCACACAGAAGAGAGATAATAAAACAATCTAGGGTTGCCAGTGAATGAAAGGTGAGAGTAAGCAGGAAATGAGGCTGGAAAACTGCACATCAAGGATATATATACATACATTTTTTTAAGTTAAAAAATAATATATAGCTGACAAGATATTAACTTCAGAGAAAGCAAGCTTACAGAATATTTTTAGTCATTATTAAATAAAAGTCAAGGACTACGTGATGAAATCCACCCAAATGTGGATTGCTTGGACAATTTTGTTCTTCTTATGGGAAAGAAATACAGTTAAGAAGCAATGGAAAGACTGCATCTGAGCAGTAAATCTGGCTTTTGCTACTGGTATGAGTCTCATGTCCCGAAAAGCCTATTGGAAAGCAGCAATTATATTAGCAATCTAGGGCTCCCTCACCATCAGAATCACTTCTTCCACATGCTGCTAATTCAGAACAGACACAACACAGGCTTCTTTATGGCCAGAGGGGAATGAAGGCTATCACAGGCCTTGTCCAGGTCAAAAGAAGCTTCCATTTCCTTTCCATAAACCCACTGCAGTGGTCTAAATTGACTTCATAGTGATCAAGGATCAAAAGGGTCCATTGCAGTCGTCTGCTTTGGCTCGACAGGATGCTCCTAGGGAACAGTGGGTCAACATTGAGTCACCTTTGCTACATCATGCATGCTAAGTTGCTTCAGTCGTGTCCAATTCTGAGTGACCCCATGGACTGTAGCTCATCAGACTCCTCTGTCCTTGGGATTCTCCAGGCAAGGTTACTGGAGTGGGTTGCCATGCCTTCCTCCAGGGGATCTTCCCAACCCAGGAATCGAACCCACATCCCTTCTGTCTCCTGCATTGGCAGGCAGATTCTGGTGCCACCTAGAAAGCCCATTCTTGCTACAAGGCTTATCAATGTAACAGGTCAAGACACAGAGATCATCTTGGTCTCGTTTCTGTGTCCGAGGAAGACATTATCTAAGATGAAAACAGCCAATATTTTGTGTTTGTGTGTATGAGAGAGAGACAGAGAAAGATTGAGAGTGCCTCATGGCTTGGAAAAGATGTGGCTGGTATCCGCATGGAGGCATTAAAAGACAGAGCTATTTTGAGACCACCCTGGATTGCGCTTGGTGAAAATGGATCTAAGCTAAAGACGCTGAAATATAACATTATCTTTGCATGTGATTTATTGCTTTAAGTGCCACCACCAAAGATCTCCAGTGTCGTGGTCAGTCCATTCAGTAGAGGCATTAAATTAACCACAAACGTTTTAGTCTTTATGCCTCTTCCAGTGGTCTGGTTCCTGAGGAAGTATTTAGGCCTTCTGGGACCAGTCAATTATGAAATAAAACTATACATCCTCAGTGCTAGGAATGCCCAAGGGCCTTGTGGCAGTGGGGTAGAAGAGGGACTATGATTAAATAAATAAATGCACCCTTGGATGAGGTCCCATTACAAATGGGTCTCACAGTTTAATGGGTTATTGTGCCATAAAAAAAAGTCTTCGATGGGCTGCTGCTACTGCTAAGTGGCTTCAGTCATGTCCAGCTCTTTGCAACCTTATGGACTGTAGCCTACCAGGCTCCTCTGTCTGTGGGATTCTCCAGGCAAAATCACTGGAGTGGGTTGCCATGCCCTCCTCCAGGGGTTCTTCCAGACTCAGGGATCAAGCCTACATCTCTTACATTTCCTGCACTGACAGGCGGGTTCTTTACCACTAGCGCTACCTGGGAAGCCCCTTTGATGGGCTACTGAATACTATTTTGTCTCTCTATCCTTCCCATGCCCTACAGTCCTGCTGTATCACTTTCCTAGCAGCTCCTTCCTCCTGCATCTTACCTTATTCTATCATTTGCCCGTAATCACCAGGTATGGAGGAACTTAGACTCAATAGTGAAACAGCATTACCAGTATCTGGCAGAATTAAAGAGATTTCTATAACCTTGTTCTACTAGGGACTGGCATGGCCCCAGTGAGGACAATATCTAGGGTTTGGCTTTTGAGAGTAGGAGCTAAAAAGAAATACTTTCTCAAGGAAACCTAGAAGAGAACAAGAGCAACGATGTGCCTACTACAAGGTCCTGAGAGAAAGAATGTAATCTGGTAGGAAGGCCTAATCTTAGGTGCATGAAGGCCGAAGTACAAATTTCAACATGATCCCTTATAAGTTGTGTGGCCTTGAGATTATTTCATAGCTATGACTTTTAGTTTCCTTGTCTGCAAACTGAACATCATAAAGGATTATTATAGATTGCAAACAGTATAATTACAATATAATGGTTTGGCACGTGGTAGGTATGAATTATTATTTTATCTTCATTATCATCTTCAGAGCTGAGGACCAACCTGAGGATACCAAACTCAGTTAGCAAGTCCAAAGAATAATAAAAGTTTCAGAAAATAGTAGACAAAACCAAGGATCTGAATGTGAGTGAGGTTGTCCCTAGGTGGTATGATGTCAAAACTGGAATGTCTGTAGCCTGTCTACACTGGCCTCAAGTTATGTGCTGTGTGTGAGTGAGCCTCATTTAAATGTATAGGGTGAGGTCAACACTCTCCACCAGTGGGTGGGCTTTGGAGCTCCTCTTATGTCCTCAGGCCCAGGATGCAGCCTGCCTGATGAGAGCTAGATACCATCCATCCATGGAGATACCAATTTTCTCTCTCCTCTGCTAGGGCTGAGCTTCTGTGAACATGCAATGAAACACAAACAATGGAATCCCATCCTCAGCCACAGATCTAAATTGAGTTCTTTGGATGTAGTGTTCACAGTACATCATTTGTTCAGATGCAAATATGAGAGAAGAAAGGACCTTGGGGGAAAAAAATGAGGGAGGAGGCTCTGATAAGAAGGAAAAGATATAAAAGCCTAAAACAAACAAACAAAAGTTACTAGCTTCTTAATTTATTCACTTATAAGTGAATTTTGGGCTTAAGAAAGTGATGTCCTCATTGCCGAAATTAAGAATGAACTTTCATTAATCACTGACCTTGGGAAAGAAACTAAACTAAACCCTTCTCTTTCTCCATTTCCTCATCTGTAAAATGAAAAAAATTAGTCTAGACTGTACTAAAAGTCATATTAACATTTCTTTGGTCTAAACACCTTGATGTTATGGAGTCATTAATAGCTGCATGGAGAAGAAACAGATCAAGCTACGTTCCAAACCATCTCCCAGAGGTCCCCACCCAGAGGTGCTCAGCCAAATGAATTCCAAATTAAGGAGATTTTGTATTTTAATAGAAGAAACACTTTGCTTCTTTTGCTTACTTTTCTCCCAGGTATAACTTAAAGAAGAAATAAGTTATGGAAAATTCCAACTGTGCTTGATTTTTCTTAACATTTTATAACATGTTTATTTTATAACAGTGATAATACAATATGATAGCCAAAAACAAGTTAGACTTCTTCAGTTTAACTTAACTCTCGACTTCTAAACAACAGTGAGAACAAAGCCCATAGGGAAATTTGGCCTGCCGGACACGTTAGGGAATCTCATAGAATTAATTAATGGCAGCCCTCTTGATCTTTTTTTTTTTTTTCCTATTTATTTAAACTAAAAGTACACATATACATCAGTTAACCCTCTTCTCCCACCCTCCACCACACCCTGCTCTTGACAACCAACAGCCAGTCCTCTGTGGCTACGGGCTTGTTAGTTTTGTTTTAGTTTGGGGTTTTTGTTTTAGAGCTTGCTTGTGAAATGTGGTACAGTGTTTGTCTTCCTCTGATTTATTTTACTCAGCATAAAGCCCTTGAGATCCAACCATTTTGTTACAAATGGCTAGCTTTCATCCATTTTTATGACTGAATAACACCAGACCACCTGGCCAGCCTCTTGAGAAACCTATATGCAGGTCAGGAAGCAACGGTTAGAACTGGACATGGAACAACAGACTGGTTCCAAATAGAAAAGGGAGTACATCACCCTGCTTATTTAACTTATATGCAGAAATGCTGGGCTGGAAGAAGCACAAGCTAGAATCAAGATTGCTGTGAGAAATATCAATAACCTCAGATATGCAGATGACACCACCCTTATGGCAGAAAGTGAAGAGAAACTCAAAAGCCTCTTGATGAAAGTGAAAGAGGAGAGTGAAAAAGTTGGCTTAAAGCTCAACATTCAGAAAACAAAGATCATGGCATCTGGTCCCATCACTTCATGGCAAATAGATGGGGAAAGAGTGGAAACAGTGTCAGACTTTATTTTGGGGGGCTCCAAAATCACTGCAGATGGTGATGGCAGCCATGAAATTAAAAGACACTCCTTGGAAGAAAAGTTATGACCAACCTAGATAGCATATTCAAAAGCAGAGACATTACTTTGCCAACAAAGGTCCATCTAGTCAAGGCTATGTATGGTTTTTCCTGTGGTCATGTATGGATGTGAGAGTTGGACTGTGAAGAAAGCTGACTGTGGAAGAACTGATGATTTTGAACTGTGGTGTTGGAGAAGACTCTTGAGAGTCCCTTGGACTGCAAGGAGATCCAACCAGTCCATTCTGAAGGAGATCAGTCCTGGGATTTCTTTGAAAGGAATGATACTGAAGCTGAAACTCCAGTACTTTGGCCACCTCATGGGAAGAGTTGACTCATTGGAAAAGACTCTGATGCTGGGAGGGATTGGGGGCAGGAGGAGAAGGGGATGACAGAGGATGAGATGGTTTGATGGTATCACCAACTTGATGGATGTGAGTCTGAATGAACTCCAGGAGTTGGTGATGGACAAGGAGGCCTGGAATGCTGCAATTCATGGGGTCACAGAGTCAGACATGACTGAGCGACTGAACTGAACTGAACTGAACATTGCACTGTGTATATATACCAGTTCTTTATCCATTCATCCATCAGTGGACATCTTGGTTGTTTCCACATCTTGTGCTTTCTAAGTAATGTGGCAATGAGATGGGGGTACATATATCTTTTCTAATTAGTGTGGTGTTGTTTTTTTTTTTTTTTCAGATACTCAGGAGTGGAATTGCTAGATCACGTGGTAGTTCTATTTTTAATTTTTCTTCCAGAACGCCATACTATTTTCCATAGTGGCTGCACAAATTTCCAGTGGCTGCACTGACAGAACACAAGGGTTTCCTTTTCCCCACATTTTTAACAACACTTATTTCTTGTCCTTTTGATAATAGCCATTTTAACAGGTATGAGGTGATATCTCTTTGTGGTTTTGATTTGCATTTCCTTGATGATTAATGATGTTGAACACCTTTGCTTGTACCTGTTGGCCATCTATACATCTTCCTCGGAAAAGTATCCATTCAGATCTTCTGCCCATTTCCTAATTAGATTGTTTGGTTTATTTGTTTATTTTGCTGTTGAGTTTTATGAGTTCTTTATATAATTTGGATATTAGCCCCTCATCAGATATTTGACTTGCAAATATTTTCTCTCGATCAGAAGGCTGCCTTTTCATTTTGATTATGGATTCCTGAGCTGTGCACAAGATTTTAGTTTGATGTAGTCCCACTTCACTTCACTTTATGGCAAAAAGAAGGGGCAATAATGGAAGCAGTGACAGATTTTATTTTCTTCAGCTCCAAAATCACTGAGGACAGTGACTGCAGCCATGAAACTAAAAGACGTTTGCTACTTGGAAGGAAAGCTATGACAAACCTAGACAGTGTATTAAAAAGGAAAGGCATCACTTTGCTAACAAAGGTCCATCTAGTCAAAGCTATGGTTTTTCCAGTAGTCATGTATGGATGTGAGAGCTGGACCATAAAGAAGACTGAGCACCGAAGAACTGATCCTTTCAAACTGTGGTGCTAGAGAAAGACTCTCAAGAGTCCCTTGGACAGCAAGGAGATCAAACCAGTCAATTCTAAAGGAAATAAACCCTGAATATTCATTGGAAGGACTAATGCTGAAGCTCCAATACTTTGGCCACATGATACAGCCAATTCACTGCAAAAGATGCTGGGAAAGATTGACAGCAAAATGAGAAAAGGGTAACAGAGGATGAGATGTTTAGATAGCACCACTTAGACAATGGACATGAATTTGAGCAAACTCTGGGAGATGGTGAAGAACAGGGAACCCTGGCATGCTGCAGTCCATGGGATCACAAAGAGTCAGACACAGCTTAGTAGCTGAACAACAACAAAATCCCATTTGTTCATTTTTGCTTTTGTTTTTTTGGTGTTGGATTAAAAAGATTATCACCAAGTCTTTAGTAGATTTTGAGTGAAGTTTTGCTTATGGTATAAGATAGTGGTTTCTTTGTTTTGTTTTTGTTTTTGTTTTTTTTGCATATGGCCATCCCGTTTACTCTGGAGAAGGCAATGGCACCCCACTCCAGTACTCTTGCCTGGAAAATCCCATGGACGGAGGAGCATGGTAGGCTGCAGTCGATGGGGTCGCTAAGAGTTGGACACGACTAAAGCGACTTAGCAGCAGTAGCAACAGCTTCCAGTTTACTCAACACCATTTATTCATTTATTAAAGAGACTGTCCTTTCTTCATTGTATACTTTTGCTTTCTTCATCATAGATTAGTTGGCTATATATACATGGGTTTATTTTTGGGCTCTCTATTTTGTTCCATTGATCTATGTGCCTATTTTTATGTCAGACTACAGCTTTGTAATGTAGTTTGAAATCAGGGAGCATGATGTCTTTAACTTTATTCTTTCCCAAGATTGCTTTGGCTATTTGTGGTCTTTTGTGGCTCCATACAAATTTTAAGATTGTTCTATTCCCATGAAAAATGCCGCTGGAATTTTGGTAGGGATTGATTGCATCAAATATGTGTATTGTTTTGGAAAGTATGGACATTTTAACAGTGTTAATTCTGCCAGTCTATAAACACAGACTATCTTTCCATTTATTTGTATCTTCAATTTATTTCATTAAGTCTTATCTTTTTCATTATGCATGCCTTTCACTTCCTTAAATTTATTCCTAAGTATTTTATTATTTTTGATGAAATTAGAAATTAGATTGCTTACTTAATTTTTCTTTTTGATAGTTTTTTGTTAATATAGAGAAACACAACAGAATTTTACATATTGATTTTGTACTCTGCAATTTTATTGCATGTGTTTATTAGTTTGAACACTTTTATTTAATGTTTTACTTTTTAATGTGGTGTATCACATTGGCTGATTTGCAGATATTGAACTAGCCTTGCATCTGTGGAATAAACTGTACTGAACTGAATGAGCCTTTTAATGTATTGTTGGATTTCGTATGCTAATATTTTGTTAAGGGTTTTTGTAAGATGTTTTGCCTGTAATTTTTCCTTTCTTGTGGCATCCTTGTCTGGTTTTTGCATGAGGGGAGAATTCCAGGGACTGTATAGACCGTGGGGTTGCAAGGAGTCAGGCTTGACTGAGTGACTTTCACCCCACTTCGATGCTGCCCTCATTAAATGAGTTTAGAATAGATTCTACCTTTTCTTTTTGGAGAGTTTGAGTTTTGGAGAGTTTCTAGTTTGAGAAGAATCGGTAACAATTCTTTCTTGAATGTTCAGTAGAATTCACCAGTGAAGCAATCTGGTCCTGGACTTTGGTTTCTTGGGAAGTTTTTGATTACTGATTCAATCTTCTCACAAGGAGTTGGTTTGTTTAGATTTTCTATTTTATTGTTATTTGGTTTTGGTAGACTGTATGCGTCTAGGAATTTATCTATTTCTTCTGAGTTGTCCAATTTATTGGCATATAACTATCCACAGTAGTCTCATGATCTTTTGTATTTCTCTGGCACCAGCTGTAATATCTTCTCTTCCATCTCTGATGTTATTTGCTTCTAATTCTCTTCCTTTATTGTTTCAGTGTGTCTAAAGTTTCATCAGTTTTGTTGTTTTAGAGAACCAGCTCTTAATTTCATTGATCTTTCTAGATTTTCGTTTTGCTTTGTTTGCTTTGTTTTTTTTTTCTATTTTATTTATTTCTACTCTACATTTGCTATCTCCTTCCACCTACTAACTTTGGGCTTCCTTTGTTTTTATTTTTCTAGTCCCTTCAAATATAAAGTTAGGTTGTTCATTAAAAATTTTTCTTGTTTCTTGAAGTAGGCACATCATTATGAACCTCCCTCTCAGAAAATTTTTGCTGCGTTACATACATTTTGGTATGTGACACTCCATTTTCATTTGTCTCAAGGTTTTTGTTTGGTAGTTTCTGGCTGTGGCGGGTCTTGGCTGCTGTGTGGGCTTTTCTCTGGTTGCAGAGAGCCTGCTTGCAGGGCATGGGCTCCTCACTGTGGCACTCTCTCGTTGCAGAGCACGGGCTCCAGGTGTGCCGGCTGCAGCGGCTGCAGCTCCTAGGCCCTGGAGCACAGGCCCAGGCGTGGTGGCGCACAAGTTTAGCTGAACTGCAGCATGTGGGATCATCTCAGACCAGGGATCGAACCCGCGTCTCCTGCATTGTCAGGCAGATTCCTCTTTTTTTTTTTTTTTCTTTACTATACTGTATTGGTTTTGCCATATGTCAACATGAATCCGCCACGTCTTTACCACTGAGCCACCAGTAGCCTATCCACACATATTTTGAGCATGTTGTTCTGGCCTGAAAAGCTCCTGCTTAAAAAGTCTCCTGATTGTCTCATGGGGGTAACCTGCACAGAGCAAGTTGCTTTTGGCTTGATGCTTTTACAATTTTCTCCTTGTTTTTAACTTTTGACATTTGACTATGTGCCTTCCTGTGGGTCTCTTTGAATTTATATTTTTTGAAACTCTCTGGGCTCCATAGATCTAAGTGTTTGTTTCCTATCCCAGGTTAGGGAAGTTTTCAGCCATTATTTCTTCAAATAAGATTTCTGTCTCTTTCTCTTTCTTCTTCTTGGAGTCATAAAATGTAAATGTTAGTTTATTTGATGTTCTCTCATAAATCCCTTCAGAGAAGGCAATGGCACCCCACTCCAGTACTCTTGCCTGGAAAATCCCATGGACGGAGGAGCCTGGAAGGCTGCAGTCCATGGGGTCGCTAAGGGTTAGACACAACTGAACAACTTCACTTTCACTTTTCACTTTCATGCATTGGAGAAGGAAATTGCAACCCACTCCAGAGTTCTTGCCTGGAGAATCCCAGGGATGGGGGAGCCTGGTGGGCTGCTATCTATGGGGTCACACAGAGTCAGACACGACTGAAGTGACTTAGCAGCATAAATCCCTTCCCTGGAGAAGGAACTGGCAACCCACTCCAGTATTCTTGCCTACAGAATCCCATGGACAGAGGAGCCTGGTGGGCTACAATCCATGGGGTCACAAAGAGTGGGACACAACTAAGCAACTAACACACACACACATACACTCAAATCCCTTACGCTATCTTCACTTGTTTTCATTTGTCTTTCTTTTTGCTGCTTTGATTGGGTGAGTTCCACTGCCTTGTCTTCAAGTGACAGAAGATCCTTTCTTCTGCTTCATCTAGTCTGTTGTTGAAAATTTCTCGTGTATTTTTCAACTCAGTTACTGTATTATTCAGCTTGTGATTTCTATTTGCTATATTTCCATTCTCTGCTGAAGTCCTCACTGTGCTCATTCATTTTTCTCTACAGTTCAGTGAGAGTTTTTATGACTATTTCTTAAACTCTTCATCAAGTAAATTAGTTATCTCCATTTCTTATTCTTTCATGCAGGACATTCCTCCCTGTTTCTTTCTTTTGCTTGACTCTCTGTGTTGATTTCTTCACTGTATATGAAACAATCATCTCCTCTAGGCCTGAAGGACTGATCTTAGAGATGAACCTTGCTATTCAATGCTGCCCCAGCTCTTAGTTGTTTCTCAAACCTGTCCAAGCAGCCTATTATACTTTCAGTACCTTCCATAGTTGAACATGTGCTAAAACCTGCCAGTATCCCAGAGGGGTGGATCTCAACATCTAGATTCAGGTACTAGAAGCCAGATTTTCAGGCAGCAGCTTTTAAAAGTGTGCAGTTATATACGGATCTGTGAGACCACAAGCATAAGCCCAATGGGCCACCAGAGCCAGGCAATCTGGAGCTGTCCCCTGGGCAGAAGTCACAGGTATTAGGGCTCCAGACTAATGTATACGCTCCTTTCTGGAAGATGCTGGTGAGCTGGATCAAGACAGAGGGAGAACACCGAGATGGCATCCATAGCCTGCATTCCTTGAGAGAAACTCCATAATCTGCTAGACCTGTGCCAGACGTGAAGCCTTCCCCCAGCCCAGAGTGCTAGGACAAGCAAAGAGGCCCCTTCACAGAAAAACTAGGGGCCTGGGCTGTGCCTCAGTACACTGTCCGTGCAGTGCTCTTCCCGAGAACCATCTCTCCATCTGCCACAGTCTCACGGGAATCAGGAATGCAAGCCTCCCTGGCCACCAGAGCTAGGTGATCAAGGGGTATCCCCAGGGCAGCAGTCACAAAACCCAGGGCACCAGACATAAAAACCACAGGGCCAGATGCACGTAAAGCTCTCCTCCAGGAGAGTGACTGTGAAGATGGTACCCATCCTCCAAGTCTTCTGGAAAGGGTTACAGTCAGCGCCTGGATTCCTGGATGTGTGTTTAATTAGAAACCTGCCCCTCAGGCCACAGTCATAATGATTAGTTAATAAGCCTCCTTCACAGACAGACCAGGCCTCTGGGTCTGTTGCCTCTTGCTGTGCCCTGCGGGTGGTGACTATTTAAGAACTCTTTCTCCATTGCTTATGTCGTCTGGGACCCATGAGCAGAAGCACCCCCTGGCCACAAGAGCAAGGTGATATAGAGGTGTTCCTGGTAGTGGTCACAAAATTCAGGACAGTGTACAGGGGTGTGAGCTCTTCCACGCATGCGTGCTCAGTCACTCAGGTGCGTTCAACTCTTAGCAACGCTATGGACTGTAGTCCACCAGGCTCCTCTGTCCATGGAATTCTCCAGGCAAGAATATTGGAGCTGGTTGCCATTTCCTACTCCCGAGGATCTTCCCGATTCAGGGATTGAACTCACATCTCCTGTGTCTCCTGCATTAACAGGCAGATCTTTCCCACTGCTCTGCCTGGGAAGCCCATGAGCTTCTTTCTGGGTGACCCTAAATATTACAGCCACACAGGACCAAGAACACAAATTCATCTGACCTCCAGGGCCAGGTGATCGAGAGGTGTCCCTTGGGTGACAACCACGAAAATGAGGGTGCCAGATACATGTAAGGGCTTCCCAGGTGACGCTGGTGGTAAAGAACAAACACACCTGTCAATGCAGGAGACGCAGGTTTGATCCCTGGGTCGGGAAGAGCCCCTGGAGGAGGGCATGACAACCTGCTCCAATATTCTCAACCTGGAGAATTCCATGGACAGAGGAGCCTGGTGGGCTAGAGTCCATGGGTCACAAAGAGTCAGACACGACTGAAACAACTTAGCACATATTCATATAAAAGCTCCAGATTTAAAGTGAAAAAGGCTCATTTGCTAATATTAAAGTGCTGGCCTAGCGAGCAGGCATCAAAATTTAACTCACACACCAGGGAGCCTGCTGGAACCCTCTCTGGGGATGGAGACAGGCAGACCATCTTCAAGCTCTTCCTACATTGTGCTCAATATTGACTTTAAAGAAATCTATCTTCTTCTTTTGAGGATATATGTGATGGCTGGAGATTAACATAAATATTCCACCATTTATCTTCTGGTATGTGCCTGGTATATGTTCAGTATTAAGTGTTAAGTATTTTTACATTAATTACTTCATTTAACGTTTATGACAACCTCAAGAGGTCAGTATATATTACCAACTCCATTTGAAGAGGACAGAGTTAAGTAATATGCCAAAATTTCCAGTTAGAAAACAGTGATGGAAGAGGCCAAACCCTGATGCCTGCAATAAATAGTGAGTCAGCCCCTATGACGTCCCAGACACTGTGCCAAGAACCTAGGTGTCGAGGTGATTAAAAACAGATACAGTCTAGCCTTCTGTCTGATCAGGCCACTCAAGATGGTTGCTCTCTGGCTCTCTGCATATCCCCTGCTTCACTTCTACCCTACTCACCTGCCTGACCTTCCTTCCTACTTGCCCCAAGACCCAGCCAGTGATTGTTCTTATCAAAGGAGCAGTGAGGGGTATGTCCCGCTACTAAATTCCCTGGTTAATAATAGCCCACCCGACGTCAACTCCCCTACCACTGGTAACCTCCCCTTCCCCTCTGGGAGCGAAGACTGCCACCGCATCCTGCCCGCCATCCACTGCACCATGGGGTGCCACTCCAGGACTCTGCTTCAGGGGTGTAAGCTTACCCATCAGTTAGACCACTGATATCTCTGTTGCTGACTCTGGGCCCTCTCTTCCGTCTTGAAGCTGGGCAAGCACAGCCCTTGTAGGCATGTAGGTTATAGCCCCAAACTTTCATCTACCAAAGGAAGATGAATAGAAAGAAATTTTTTGTACAAACCAACACATGTTAGAATAGCAGCAAACCCAAGATAGAAAGAATTACATGGCACTTGCAGAGCCTTTAGAGAGGGAGTTGACCTAGTCAGGGAGCTTGGGAAATGCTTCCTTGATGTGCCTGGAGAACTGAGAGATGAAGATCATAATGGGCAGAGGGAACAGTGTGTGCAAAGGTCCTGTGGCAGAAGATGTTAGGAACCATGAGGGACTAAGAGAAAGCCAATGTGATTAAAACAGAGATCCAGGGTAAGAATGGGATCTAGCACAGCTGGAGGAGACGGGGCAGGACATGCAGAGTTCCATGGATGAAAAAGGAATTTTGTCTTTCTCTGAAGGGCAATGGAACCTCATTGAGCTACTAAATTAGGTATAAATTCTCTTCCTTATTTAGCCAGTGGAAATGAGGTCAAGTAAACACCCACCTTATGGAGAGTGGGAGGAAACAGAAGAGAAGGGGACGGTGTTCATGCTTTTTCTTTATGAGGGTATTGGCCCAGCTTATCATAAGGTGAGCCTTCTGTGGCAACAAATAGTCCATGAAAAGTCACAGGGGGCCCAACCTGGCTTCTAAAACACTTTGCCAATGGAAATCTTACACCAGTTATCATTCTCAGAACAGTTATATGATAAATAGAGGAGTTTTATTTGCTTTGTCTACAAACCAACAGATTTTACAGTGCCTACTCACCCAGGATGGTGGTTAGTAAAACTAAACACACATAGGAATCAAACTCAGCAATGGATAACTACTGATTTCCGGCATTTTAAGTTGTTCTGAATAATGTGTGGGGAATGTTCTCTCTATGGTAAAGGATCCCAGGCCCTTTGAGCTATACAAGAGTTTGTCGTTGTTTCGTCACTCAGTCATGTCCAGCTCTTACAACCCCACAGACTGCAGCAAGTCAGGCTTCCCTGTCCTTCACTATGTCCCAGAGTTTGTTAAAATTCATGTCCATTGAGTCAGTGATGCCATCCAATCATCTCATCCTCTCTTGCCCCCTTCTCCTCCTGCCCTTAATCTTTCCCAGATTTGAGTTTTTTGTTTTTTGTTTTTTTTTCCAATGAGTTGGCTCTTCACATCATGTGGCCAAAGTATTGGAGTTTCAGCATGAGTCCTTACAGTGAATTTTCAGGGTTGATTTCCTTTAGGATTCACAGCTTTGATCTTCTTCCTGTCCAAGGGATTCTCAAGAGTCTTCTCCACCACTGTGTTTCAAAAGCATCAATGCTTCAGTGCTCAGGGTTCTTAGAAAAAATAAATAAATGAGGCAAAGGTTGGTTCCACTCCTGTTTTTGAAGTGAGCATGTGTTCATCAGCTCTAAGATAAAACTGTCTCATAAGAGAAAGGATTTGAGTATCTATGGTTTTCAGCCATTTCTAGTAAAATCAGAAATTCTGTGCTTCCTTATGGTGACTGAACATACTGTTCTGACTTAATGAATATTAAGAAGTTTTCAAACCTGAAGAGGTTTCTTTATAGATAAAAAAGTGAAAGTCTTAAGTCCAGTTCTCTGAACTTCGGAAAGGGCAAGGCTCTCCTAACAGGTCTTAAAAGAAGCAGAAATGTAAGGAAAAGCAGGAACATTCTAGAAAACAGGTCTTTCCTTCTTTTGGACTTTAAACAGCACAGAGAACTCAAGTAAGGCCATTTCATGATCTCAGTATGCTCTGTTCACATATCTGATGTTCACATATTAATCAGTCGGTAGCTGGTTCCTTGCTGGGCATCTGGGAAACTGCACTCCCCAGTGAACCAGTGAAGTTGCTCAGTTGTATCCAACTTTTTGCGACCCCATGGATGTAGCCTACCAGGCATCCCTGGGATTTTCCAGGCAAGAGTACTGGGTTGCCGTTTCCTGGAAACAGGGGATCTTCCTGACCCAGGGATTGAACCCAGGTCTCCTGCATTGCAGGCAGACGCCTTACCATCTGAGCAACCAGGGAAGCATATTATTTCCTACCAAAATGGCAAGACACTCTTTGTTGCTTCCAGCTGGAAATAGCTATCCTGGGCCCTTCTGAGCTGACCTCTAGCAATGTCTCCACTCTCTTATGTATCCGACTTTTTGCGACCCCATGGATGTAGCCTACCAGGCATCCCTGGGATTTTCCAGGCAAGAGTACTGGGTTGCCGTTTCCTGGAAACAGGGGATCTTCCTGACCCAGGGATTGAACCCAGGTCTCCTGCATTGCAGGCAGACGCCTTACCATCTGAGCAACCAGGGAAGCATATTATTTCCTACCAAAATGGCAAGACACTCTTTGTTGCTTCCAGCTGGAAATAGCTATCCTGGGCCCTTCTGAGCTGACCTCTAGCAATGTCTCCACTCTCTTTTCTGATCTTTGTCCTGTACTTTATGGAGTGTTGTTTGTTTGTTTTTTTAACTTACTTTTATTAATAATTGGAGGACAAGTATTTACAATGTTGTGTTTGTTTCTGCCATACAACAACATGAATCAGCCCTAAGTGTACATATATCCCTTCCCTCTTGACTCTCTCACCTACCTCCCCAGCCCACCTCTCTAGGTCATCATGGAGCACCAAGCTGGGCTCCCTGTGCTACCCAGCTGCTTCCCACTAGCTCTGTTTCACACATGGTAATATGTATATTTCAAATACGTCCACAATACTTCCAAATTCCTCCTTCCAAAAGGTGGGGCCTAATCTTGAGTGTGGGCTAGACTTCTTGACTCATTTGTAACAAATAGAATATGGTGGCAGACTGTATCTCCTGAAAAATAGGTCATAAAAGATATGGCAGCTTTTTCCTTCCTCTCTTTCTTGGAATACTCACTCTGGGGGAAGCCAGCTGCCGTGCTGTGATGATCCATCTGACCCTGTGAAAAGGCCCACCTGTAGAGGATGGAGGCTTCCTGCCAACAGCCATGTGACTGCGCCATCTTGGAACTGAATTCTCCAGTACTAGTCAAGCTTTCTGATCCCTGTGTGTGCTAAGTCACCTCAGTTGTGTCAACTCTTTGTGACCTTATGGACTGTTGCCCAGCAAGCTCTTTTTCTATGGGATTCTCCAGGCAAGGCTATTGGAATGGGTTGTCATGACCTCCTCCAGGGGATCTTCCCAACCCAGGGATCAAACCTGAATTTCCTGTGACTTCTGCATTGCAGGTGGATTCTTTACCACTGGGCCAGCAGGGAAGCCCTCTGATCCCTGTAGCACCAACCAGATCTTGAGTGGTTCTGAACCAGAACCACCTAACTAATCTGCCCCCCAATTCGTGACCCATAGAAATGAAGAAAATAAAGATTTGCTATTTTAAGTGTCTATATTTTGACATGATTTGTTATATAAAAATAGATAACTAATACACCATGTAATAATAACAACAAAACATTACTTACATTGTTGACTTTACTGAAACATAATCTCTTTAGAGAAAGGAACCACATCTGCTTGTCTCACCTCTGTGCACTGGCCCTTAGTCAGTATTCAATACCTATTTGTTGATTCAGTGATTGGTAAAACCTTAGTTACGTGACTGGTATTGTGTTATTCACTGTACACATGCTTTGTCATTTAATTCTCACAGCTATTCTATAAAGTGTGTTTTTCATGCCTATTTTACAGGCAAGCAATCCAAGGCTTAGCAAGATGATGGAAGTAGATGATGGCATCCCTGTGACTCTGGGACCTGAGGGTCACAGGGGCATTCCTGAATCTGGGGCATTCCCTAGACTGAGGGTCCAGCTGTACTGAGTTGTGTTTCTGCACTTGCTTTCCTGTCAGCTAGAGACTTGTTCTTCCCCTTCCTCTCCTTAGAACGCCAGTGACCCAGCCAACATGTGCCAAAGGTCCCATGGAGTTGTAACTGCCATCAGCTCCAGCAAGAAAGCACAAGAACAGGTTCAGTTGGTTAGGATGGGAAGACCCAGGTCTGCTTCCAGAGCAAGATGGGCAGGACCTGTGCTGCAGAGAGGAACCAGCCACTGTCTCTCTCGGCAGAGACTCCCTCTCTCAAGATGGCTTCATACACGTCCATCTCCAGTACTGGCAGTGAGGACCAGGCTGGTTCAGAACTGCAGAAACCAAACGCCCAAACTCAAGGCAAGATCCACAAGACTCTACCTGAATTCTCCAAACACAACACACCCCGGGGATTAAATTCTAAGGATCCAAATCCCTAAATTGCATTCCTGGCCCCTCACTAAGCCTTGATGGAAAAATGTTGAGTTGTTGAAAACAAGGATGAAAGAGATTAACCTGGTAAATCCAACCAGCAATCAACATGCAGAGAACACCAGCCAAACATGTTCCTGTCTAAATACACAGTGTCTTTGTGGTAGCCTAGTTTTTCCTTTTAAAACATAAAAATCTGCAGTACCAGTGCAATTTATGTCGAGCTTGAGAGTTTCATTTTGTGCTGTTTGGGGGGCCTTTTGCTTCATTTCATAAAAGGCTGTGGCTCTGAGATTTTTAAGTTTGGAAATAACCTTACCAAACTTTGGTCTTATAAGCATATCTAGTCCTACCTTTAAGATGGCTAATTTTTTTGTGAAAATTAAATTTTGAATACAGTTCTAGAGGTTTGTATAACCCATGAGAGAATCTTAGTGAAAGTGCAAGTATTAGTTGTTCAGCCATGTCTGGTTGTTTGTGACTCCATGGACTATAGCCCACCAGGCTCCACTGTCCATGGGATTCTCCAGGCAAGAATACTGGAGGGGGTAGCCATACCCTTCTCCAGGGGATCTTTCCAACCCAGGAAATGAACTCCTTTCTCTTGCACTGCAGGCAAATTCTTTACCTTCTGAGCCACCAGGGAAGTCCAACTCATATCTAGAAATCTTAAAAAGGTAATGTATTTTGAAGTTTTCCCAATAAGCAACTTATTTTTCTGGTGGGAAAAGAAGGAAACAGGGAAAAGCATTGTTTGTTTAAATGTCAAAATAATTTTTAGAAGACTACATAATGACATAGAAAGAAGCTCACTGTACACTACAAGTGAGAAATAGTATAACTATTATGGTACCCTTACATTATATATAGAGAGAGAAAATTTACATTTATATTTGGAAAAGATTAGGATAGACATGAAATATTAATAGTTAGTCCTCCCCTTCTTCCCTCCATTCATCCTTTCCTTCTTCCCAATGTTTCTTCGGCACCTACCATGTGTCAGACACTGGCTTATCTTCCGAGTGTCCGAAGATGAATCAGTTCTGCCCTCAAGTGCTTCAAAGCCCAATGAGAAACTCAGTGAAGTGAACAATCAGAAGAAAGCAGATGCATAAAAGGCAGCAGAGCATGGTGGCTCTGAGAACTCGCCCTTGCAATCAGCATGGATTTAAGCCCAAACCACAGTTTTTCACTTTCTATGTGCACTGAAGCAAATTTTCTCACTTTTCTAAGTTCCACTATCCACATGTGCTAGTAGGGATAAAAAATACCTACCTCACAGGACAGTTGTAATAAACAGGAAGCATATAAATACGGAGAGCCTAGACCCAGCTATAGTAAGCACTGAATACATGGCCACTGTTGGTTTTATCATAGATGGCAGAGTGGGAGCTCAGAGGAAGCTTACAGGCTTTGAAAGATCAAAATCCCCCCAGAAAGTGAAGTCACTTAGTCATGGCCAACTCTTTGCGACCCCATGGACTGCAACTTATTAGACTCCTCCAACCATGGATTTTCCAGGCAAGAATACTGGAGTGGGTTGCCATTTCCTTCTCCAGGGCATCTTCCCAAACCAGGGATCAAACCCGAGTCTCCTGCATTGCAGGCAGATGCTTTACCATCTGAGCCACCAGGGAAGCTAAAATCCCCAAACTCACAGTCAAATGGCTAAACTTGAACTAGTAATGATAACTCCAGAACCTAGAGTTGGTGTGTTTTGCAAACCCAATCATAGGGCAAAATCTGCTATTTTTACCTTACAAAAAGTTCCATAATCTACATCATACATCTCCTGAAGAGGACACTCTCTTTTTCAAAGCTCTTAGCTTCATCCGTGTCTTAGATGTCTTCTGAAAGACACTGAAGTAGCCCATCCCACAAGGCAGATCTATAACAGCTCATAGGCCACCCCAGAGACCTTCAGACTTCCCACATTTCTTCCATTTCACATGTTCTTTTTCCATTCATGTTACTTAACATTTTCATTCCTATCATAACTGGCATAATTGGGCTTCCCTGGTGGCTCAGACTGGTAAAGAATCCACCTATAGTGCAGGAGACCCATGTTGGATCCCTGGGTTGCGAAGATGCCCTGGAGAAAGGAATGGTTGCCCACTCCAGTATTCTGGCCTGGGAAATCCCATGGGCAGAGCAGCATGGCAGGCTATATTCCATGGGATCACACAATAATTACAAGTTTCTACATCTTATGTTCTCAAGCGGTAGTGTGGTGAGGGAGAGAAAGCCCAGCCCTTGGAGTCAGGCAGCCCCGAATCTACTTCCTGTCGCTAGGAACCCAGGAATACCGGCGTGAGCCATCTGTGCCAGCCCCTGTCCTTCTGTTTGGCCTGAGAGTGAAAATAACCACCTCCTGGGTTTGTTGTAGAAATGAAGGTCACTAACCCAGTAACCAATGCTTGGCACGTGCTCTACAAATATTGGTTTTCTTTCTTTATCAATAAAGACCAGCACTGACTACACACAGAGAGCCGTGTGTGACACCGTCACTCGGCGCCAGTATGCTTTCCTTCTCTCTTCATGTAGAGCAAATAAGCCTTTCAGAGGCTTTTAAAACTGAAGCCCAGCTGAACTAACTGTGTTTTGAGAGGAAAGTTGTGCACCAAACACTCATTTTAGGCATCGTTGGACAGTACTGACAAGAGGGGCCATGATACTGGTCAAATTGATTGGGTTTCATTTGCTGTTGGGGCCTCCTTGGTGGCTCAGATAGTAAAGAATCTGCCTGCAATCTGGGAGACTCAGGTTCGATCCCAGGATCAGGAAGATCCCCTGGAGGAGGGAATGGCTGCCTGCTCCAGGATTCTTGATTGGAGAAGCCCATGGCCAGAGGAAACCGGCGGGCTACAGTCCACAGGGTTGCAAAGATGCTGACACGACTGAGCAACTGACACTTTCCCTTTCACTTTTTTTCATTCACTGTTATTACCCAAGAGTCTGAATGAGAAAGCCTGTTCGGCCAAATGGTCCTAGTTTCATTAGAAACTATACTAAAATGTTGCAACTGAAAGGTGAAGCTATTCCAAATTAAAGCAAAATAACTCAAAATACTTCATGCATCCATTTATGTAGATCCCCATGCATTTGGCAACTAGCAGATACCTATAAAACACTATTCTGGAAAAAAAAAAAATGAACAGCATAAACCCCTGTTCCCACAGGTAGATACAATGTCTTTGATCTCTCCTCGCCCTATGGGGCTGCATAGCCTGCCAGCTGCAGATACTCACAGGTGTTCCCTGTTCCCGCGACACGCCTCAGCTCTTTGGTAGACACCTGCTCTCCACTGAATTATCTTCTCAGAGGATATCAATAACCTCTTTACCAACAAGACAATGAGTCCCACCCCCACCAACTCTCCACCCAGCTCTTGGTAAATTTGATTTTTTTTTTCATGGTTTCTAACACAGTTGACTGCTCTTTTCTCAAATGTCTATTGTCTGTTGATTTCTCTGCAAATTGTACTGCTTCCCTTTAATTCATCATCTTCATTGTTGGCAGAGTTATTTATTGAAAATCCAGTTCTCTCCATATTATTCTCCCGTTTAACATCCTTCAACGTTTGCCCATGGCCTCTGGGATAAAGTAGGATTTCTCCACTACTACATAGACAGGTCCTTTGAGTCGTGCCCCTGCCTGTTCTTACAGCCTGGTCCCCGATTAGTCCATTTAGAAACTTCATTCTCCAGTGATGTGAACAGGCTTCTCTTCAAGTCTCCAGCCCTCCACCCCTCCATTTACAGGGGCTCAGCCAGATAAGGATCTTCAACTCCCTGGAAATTCCACTGTGCCTCCCAGAACCTGTCTGTGGTATGGTTGCTTCCATCCCTATCTTTGAGCTACTTTATGGGAAGAATGTGTTTTTTCTTGATACTCTAAGGCCTGGAACGATGCTGGGTACGTTATAGAAAAATGAACCAAACTTGAGGGTTCTGTTGGTTTGCCTCTGCAGTTTCTCAGCTATCTTTATCCTTGTTCCTTTCTCTCTGTTGTGTCCCAAATGAAAGAGCTGAGTCTTTGTTGTTGTTCAGTCACTAAGTCATGTACAACTCTGTGCGACCCCATGGACTGTAGCATGCCAGGCTGCCCTGTTCTTCACTGTCTCCTGGAGTTTGCTCAAACTTATGTCCACTGAGTTGGTGATGCTATCTAATCATCTTATCCACTGCCACCCTCTTCTCCTGCCCTCAATTTTTCCCAGCATTAGGATCTTTGCCAGGGGGTCAGCTCTTCACATCAAGTGGCCAAAGTACTAAGTCTTTTACTTAGTCATATATCCTTTTACTTATTTTCTCCTGTTTTCTACCTCTCCTTAATAATATGCATCTAAAACAGAGAAACTAGAGTAATGTTCCCAAAGTATTCGGTTGACCAAAAGTTTTTCAGGTTTTCCATACAATGTTACAGAAAAACCTCAATGAACTTTTTGGCCAATCAATATTATTTGCACATGGGCAGTTGGTAAATAGCCACTGACTCAGTCCCACAAGGACTTCCTACTCACCTGGCTGGTCCAGGCCCCCAAGGATGCCCTGCCCACCTGGCTGGTACAGGCCCCCAAGGATGCCCTGCCCACCTGGCTGTGACCACGGCCTCCCTCCCCAGACTTCAGGCTGGAGGAGCTTGACACATGAGCGGAGTTGTAAGGCTGTCCCACAGTAAGCCCAGCATGGATCCCACTGAACTGCTGTTCAGTCTGCACATCAGGGGGCTCAGATGGTAAAGAATTTGCTTGCAACGTGGGAGACCTGGGTTCGATCCCTGGGTTGCATAGATCGCCTGGAGAAGGGAATGGCTGCCCACCCTAGTGTTCTTGCCTAGAGAATTCCATAGACAGAGGAGCCTGCCAGGCTACAGTCCACGGGATTGCAAAGAACTGGACATCTGAGCAACTAACACTACCCACCGGTGTCTGCTTAGAAGCTGTCAATGGAACATATAACCTGTCACAGGAAGTCAGCGTTTCTCAGTGTAGTAACAAGGCTCTTTTATAACTGGTTCCAATTTTTAGCCGTATTTACAAATAATATAAGCAATATTCTATATAAGTACATCTTAAAACTTAATACCCACGTGAATCATCTGTCAAAATGTAGATTGATTCCGGAGTGGGGAGTGAGGGCCTGAGACTCTGTATTTCTCACAAAGGTCAGGGATATTGATGGTGTTGCCTCCCAGGCCCAGCTGTGAGTAGCGGGGGACTCACCTCCAAGCCACTTCCGCCCCTCTGTTCCTACTAAGACTTCCTCCCAGAATCCCCTCTGGGCTCCATTAGCTAATGAGTTAACCGCTCAAAGCCAAGTTCAGATGTGACCTCACTAAAAATTTCTCTTATCTCCTGAAGTAAATATGAACTCTGTTTCCTTGGGGTTTTGTTTGTTTGCTGTGGGAAACCAATCACCCCAAAGCATAACTAGCAAAGCTTTCCCATGTATTTTCATCTTAAGACAAGCTTTATGTTTTTCTGTGAGTGGCCCAAAATGACCTGCACATTCATAACTAGGTCTGCATAACTGTGAAAGTACAATGGAAGGCTCCCGTCCATTCACAATAAAATAATCAGAAAAATGCAAACAACTTAGACTGTGAAGAATGGCACAATAATTTATGTTCATAGTAATAAAGGCAGAGGCATAAGGAGCCAAAAATAGCTTCTGAATCATCAAAGATTAAAATTATATTCACCATATTTTATTAAGTGAATTTGCATTCTCATTCTCTTAAAACTGACATATGGTGTGTACATGTGTACTTGTGTGTCTATGTGGGTGTATTATATGAATGATATGTTCTGATTCCTTGAAAACCTATAAGGAATATACAATTGTGTATTTTAGTTACATGCAATATTAAAAGCATCCTTAGCACCAACTCTATGCCTGCCTTTCCTGTAACACACACACACACACACACACTATTTCCTAAGGGAAAAATTAAAAAGCTAGGATTCCACTGTACTTCCTAAATTTCCCAAATAAACTCCTCAAAACCTTCAGTTGTTGTGCCTAATATTGAAGCCCTGATTATTATCTGGACTGAGCCTAGACAGTGGTTGCCTTTCCTTTTTTTTGGCTTTCACATAATTAATGTGTATTGGTCTTCATTCCTTAGAGATTGCTAGGGGATACAAACACATACAATAAAATTTCACAAGCAGATAAAATTAAATGTGCAGAAAAAAGCACAAGGGTTGACTATTAATGAAGCCAGGAAGAGTGCTGGCTGGCCAGGTGTTTCATACAGTGCTGCCTTTCTTCAGCCTGGAGCAAGGACTTGGTGCCCCAGGTCTTCCTTCTTGTGTCCGCACGCTCTTCTTTTTGCCTTCCCATGGCCTGTTGGGGCAGATGGCAGACATTCTCCCTCTTCTCTGGGACTTGTTCTACACATGTCTTCCCTTGACCAGAGGTAGGTAGCATAGACCTCTCTGTTTTCCCTGGGATTGTGTAAGAAATTGCTGCTTCACTTTCTAGGAAGAATAAATCACACAGGGGCTTCCCTGGTAGTCCAGTGGTTAAGGCTCCATGCTCCCAGTGCCGGGGGCCTGGGTTCAATCCCGGGTCAGGAAACTGGATCCTGCATGCTGCAACAATGATTGTGAGTTCCACAACTATGACCCAGCACAGCAAAATAAATTAAAACAAAACAAACTGCTTCAATCAACAAAAATAAATCACGTATTTATTTCATATTTATTTTAAAAATTGCATTCAATACATGCATGCACGCTAAATTGCTTCAGTTGTGTCTGATTCTTTGCAACCCCATGGACTGTAGCCCACCAGGCTCCACTGTCCACGGGATTTTCCAGGCAAGAATACTGGAATGTGTTGCCATGCCCTCCTCCAGGGGATCTTCCCAACCCAGGATTGAACCTGTGTCTCCTGCACAGTAGGAATTGGCAGGCGAATTCTGTACCACTGAGCCACCTGGGAAGCCTTGCATTCTCCTTGCTTTGTCTCTAATGTCAGCTCCTGAGAATCCCTTGTTCCTGATTGTCTGTAAAATTGTCTTCTGCATGCCTCAAAGTTTCAGGGTTTATATTGGCCTATTTCTTATAAATCTACCTTACTTCTCACACAGAATTTGCCTTGATTTCAGTAAATTGTCTCTGCCTTCTTTCAAACTCTTGGAGTTTCTCTTATCCATAACAGATACCTAATTCTTCCATTCATGTTTTATTTTTCTCAGGCTCTGTTTCTTACCCTTTACCCACAATCCACTGCTACTTACATCACTGCAGGAAAATATCTGAAGCAATCACCGAAGGAGTCATCTTCGGGTAGTAAGGGGCTAGTGAAGAGGAAGAGAGACTCATGGGAGAATTTCATCCACGAGCAAGTTCCCAGCATCATGTCAGCTGCCTACCTGGTCACACCAGGAGAGGTCGGAGGACAATAATACTGGTGAATCTCTCCCAGTTGTGTGTTTCGTGGTTTTCTTCTTCTTGCCACTGGAGAATATTCTAGTAGAATTGCAAAGACTGTGGAGATTACAGGATATAAGGCAATGATTTTACAGAGAGGTTAAAAGTTGCCCAGAAAGTTTAAGGCCTTTACCTAACAAGGAGGTTAAGACCAAAATCTAAGTTTCCCAGTTTCCAAGTCCAATGTTCCTTCTGCTGCATTAAAAACTCCTTCAACCCATGTAAGTAAATGAAATATTGAGTTGACCATAAGGTTCACTCAAATTTTTCTATAATATCATATGGCAAAACTTGAATGAACCTTTTGGTCAATCTAATCACTTCAGTTCAGTCACTCAGTCGTGTCCGACACTGCAACCCCATAGACTGCAGCATGACAGGCTTCCCTGTCCATCATCACCAACTTTGGAGCTTGCAATCCCAGTTTCCAAGTCCAATGTTCCTTCTGCTGCATTAAAAACTCCTTCAACCCATGTAAGTAAATGAAATATTGAGTTGACCATAAGGTTCACTCAAATTTTTCTATAATATCATATGGCAAAACTTGAATGAACCTTTTGGTCAATCTAATCACTTCAGTTCAGTCACTCAGTCGTGTCCGACACTGCAACCCCATAGACTGCAGCATGACAGGCTTCCCTGTCCATCATCACCAACTCTTGGAGCTTGCACAGACTCATGTCCATTGAGTCAGTGATGCCATCCAACCATCTTATCCTCTGTCATCCCCTTCTCCTCCTGCCTTCAATCTTTCCCAGCATCAGGGTCTTTTCCAATGAGTCAGTTCTTTGCAATAGGGGGCCAAAGTATTGGAGTTTCAGCTTCACCATCAGTCCTTCCAGTGAATATTCAGGGTTGATTTCCTTTAGAAGTGACTGATTTGATCTCCTTGCAGTCCAAGGCACTCTTAAGAGTCTTCTCCAACACCACAGTTCAAAAGCATCAATTCGTCGGTCAATCCAATAGAACTGGAATTTTTTTTAAAAGTCAAAATTTCAATGGGTAAAACACAAAAAGACTTTGCTTTACTCATTCATTTAATTCCTCTTTATCAGATCCCCACTGTATATCAATACTGCTGGGAGAAGGAGCTAAAGGTGGGAGCAAACAGATGCCAATGTGATTTATGGACCTCAGACACTAAGCAAATACCCATGCAATCTAATCATACCATACCTCATTTATCTCAAGAAGCAGCTATTTTCTTTTCAACATAACAGCATTTCTAACATAAAGTCTCACTAAACGATGAACATGTCTTACCATCAAGACATCCTGGAAGGGAGCCAAGTTCTTCCAGAGAGTATTTGCATTTCTTTCTTTCACCCAGGGCTACTCCCAACATGAAACCTCTTTTAAAGTACATCCTACATTAAAATACACTCCTGGGTATATGCCCAAGGGTGGGATTGCTGGGTCACACGGTAGTCCTGTTCTTAGTTTTCCAGGGACCCTCCATACTGTTCTCCGTAGTGGCTACATCAATTTACATTCCCTCCAACAATGTAAGAGTGTTCCTTTTTCTCCAGACCCTCTCCAGTACTTATCATTTATAGATTTTTTGATGGTGACCATTCTGACCATCATCAGATGGCCATTCTGATACATCACTGTAGTTTTGATTTGCATTCTCCAAAATTAGTGATGTTAAGCATCTTTTCACGTGTTTGCTGGCCACATGCACGTCTTCCTTGGAGAAATGTCCATTTAGGTCTTCTGCCCATTTTTTCTTTTATTGATTGGGTTGTTTGCTGTTTTGATATTGAGCTGCCTGAGCAGTTTGTATTTTTTGGCAATTAATCCCTTATCAATTGGTCCATTTACAAATATGTTCTCCCATTCTGATGGTTGTCTTTTTGTCTTATTTATGGTTTCCTTTGCTGTGCAAAACCTTTTAGGTTTAATTAGGCCTGTTTACTTATTTTTATCTGCATTACTCTGGTACAGATGAACCTATCTGCAAAGCAGAAATAGAGACTCAGATGTAGAGAACAAATGGATGGAGACTAGGAGGGACACGAGGTGGGATGAACTGGGAGACTGGAATTGACATATATACACTACTATGTACAAAACAGGTAACTAGTGAGAACCTGCTTTATGACACAGGGAACTCTACTCAGTGCTCTGTGGTTACCTAAATGGGAAGGAAATTCAAAAAAAGAGAGAATATATGTGTAATGTATTGCTCATTCACTTTGCTATACAGCAGAAACTAACACAACATTGTAAAGCAACTATACTCCAGGTGAGGTGAAGTCGCTCAGTCATGTCCGACTCTTTGCGACCCCGTGGACTGTAACCTACTAGGCTTCTCTGTCCATGGGATTCTCCAGGCAAGAATACTGGAATAGGTTGCCATTTCCTTCTCCAGGGGATCTTCCCAACCCGGGGATCAAACCCAGGTCTCCTGCATTGGAGGCAGACGCTTTAACCTCTGAGCCACCAGGGAAGCCCTACACAAAGTAAATAATTTAAAAATAGAAAAATACACTGTATCCCCTGATTGAGCTTCTCTGGACCACATTTGCAGTTGGACTTCAGACCAGACACCTGCCTGATGATCACCTCCTGATACAAAATCGAGGAGAGAGTTGCTTCTTCTTCCCACCAGGACTAAGATGGAGTTTCCTTGCTGTCCCTTTCTCTGGGCTGGGTTTGTTTCTGATGTGCCCTTACACTGGTGAGCCAGCTTTGTATATGGAGTCTCATGCTGAATTCTCTACCTTGAGTATTTGGGTTTTTTATCCAATTTTCTCAGAGGTAGATACAGTAATTGTGCATTTTACAGTCAATGGCATTTTTGGTTCTATAAAATGAAATGGTTTTAAATTGTGATAAAAATTATGAAAAAGAAGATAAAAGGGATACAAGGAAACATAAATAGACTAATTTAGACTGCTGCTGCTGCTAAGTCACTTCAGTCATGTCCGACTCTGTGCAACCCCATAGACAGCAGCCCACGAGGCTCCCCCGTCCCTGGGATTCTCCAGGTAAGAACACTGGAGTGGGTTGCCATTTCCTTCTCCAATGCATAAAAGTGAAGTCGCTCAGCTGTGTACGACTCTTAGAAACCCCATGGACTGCAGCCTACCAGGCTCCTCCACCCATGGGATTTTCCAGGCAAGAGTACTGCCCTACAAATAAGGGATGTGTCAACTGTATGAGTTTGCTAAGCTTGCAGTAACAAGTAGCACAGACTGGATGGCTTAAACTGCAGAAATGTATTTTCTCAGAGTTTTGGAGCCTGGATATACACGAGTAGTTGTTAGCAAGACTGACTTTTTCTGAAATCACCTTTCCTTGTCTCGCAGATAGTCGCATTCTCAGGTGTCTTCATGCGGTGTGCCCTGTATGCACATCTCTATCCTGATCTATTTTTTTAAGGGCACAAGTGCAATTGAATTAGAGCCCACCCAAATGACCTCATTTAACCTTAACTACCTCTTTAAAGATGCTATGTCCAAATACAGTCAGATTCCGAGGTCCTGGAGGTTAGGACCTCAACAAGCGAATTTTGGGGAGTGCCTAATTGAGTTCATGGGCTTCCCAGGTGGTGCTAATGATAAAGCACCCACCTACCAATGTAGGAGACATAAGAGGTTTGATCCCTGGATCAGGAAGCTCCCCTGGAGGAGGGCATGGCAACCCACTCCAGTATTCTTACCTGGAAAATCCCGTGGACTGAACAGCTTGACGGGCTATAGTCCCTAGTTTTGCAAAGAGCTGCACATGACGGAGCAATGCACCAGGTGCACATGCATAATTAAGCTCATATAATAAACTGAAGTCTGGAAGATGGGATGAACGACCCAGGAGCTGACCTTTCCAGACAGACGATCAGCCTGTGCAATGTCCTCTTAGATGAGGAAGCCAGAGTTAGTTTCAAATTCCTTTAATGTGCTACCTCCAACAGGTTTATATTCAAAGGAAAAGAATATCATTACAGTGAATCAAATTCTCTTGAAATCTGAAATAGAAATATGAATTCTTGATTATAAATTACTTTTTAAATCATATTTTTAAAAGCAAATGGGGTTATGCCCTCTGATTATAATTATCACCCTTTATTTCCTCAATCTGAATTTGATTTTGGGGCTGTTGCTATGCTAAATGCTTTGTGGATTGACATGAGAATCTCTAACAAGAAATATTACCACCATTACATATGCCTTTTGGTGGGGAAGTGCCATTCCCTCTCACTGCTTGTTTAGAATAGCCTCATCTCTGGGGGACAAGCATTCCAGACAAGGTGAACAGCCTATGACGTTGGAGAATAAATGATGATTTGTAACAGGCTCATGGATGAATCGAAGAAGGCAATGGCACCCCACTCCAGTACTCTTGCCTGGAGAATCCCAGGGACGGAGGAGCCTGGTAGGCTGCAGTCCACGAGGTTGTAAAGAGTCGGACACGACTGAACAACTTCACTTTCACTTTTCACTTTCATGCATTGGAGAAGGAAATGGCAACCCACTCCAGTGTTCTTGCCTGGAGAATCCCAGGGATGGGGGAGCCTGGTAGATAGCCGTCTATGGGATCGCACAGTCGGACATGACTGAAGCAACTTAGCAGCAGCAGCAGCAGCAGCAGCAGCATGGATGAATGCTTTCCATCTGGTGTATGGAAGGTGCCCATCCTCTCAGACCATACTCTTCAGTTCAGTGCTAAAGTCCACACTCATCCCAGAACTGCTCCAAAGGTGTTTCCTGGGATTTCATGAAAGTGATCATAAAAAGCACAACTCAAATTTTTTCACATGTGTTCAGTTCAGTTCAGTTGCTCAGTCGTGTCCGACTCTTTGATTTAGTCCCTCTTTTCCAATTTAGGCAACTGTAATTTGTTTTCTTTATCTGTGGGTCTGTTGCTGTTTGTATATAAGTTCATTTGTAGCCGTTAAAATTTTTTTTATTTTCCTTGTATAAGCAGTATCATGATATTTATTTCTGGCTTATTTCACTTAATAATCTCTAGGTCCATCTATGTTGCTGCAAATGGTGTTAGTTCATTCTTTTTTATGGTGGCATAATATTCCATTGCATAAATATATAAATGCAAATTTAGTTTTTTAGACCAACTCTCAATTTTCATTCTGATAATTTTTTCATATAAATAATCTAGATTTTGGTTTTGTCTATTTTACATAGTCAGTACTATTCAATTGAATTAAATAAGTATTTTAAACAATGAAATAACTTTGAGATATTTTTGTATCTTGTTGTTTAGTCATTAAGTCATGTCTGAATCTTTGCAACCTTGTGGATTGTAGTCTGCCAGTCTCCTCTGTCAATGGGATTTCCCAGGCCAGAATACTGGAGTGGTTGCCATTTCCTTCTCCAGGGGATCCTTTTGACCCAGGGATTGAACCTATATTTCCGACAGGCAAATTCTTCACCACTGGACCCACAGGGAAGCCCATTTCTGCATCTATGTGTTTTCAAATAATAGATTTGATTAATATTCCATTTCAACTGAGTATTTATTGGTGAAATTAACAAATGGGGAAAAATAGCAGTAAAGTTATGAAACCATCATAGAATATCATTTAATTGGACACCAGCTCTGTCTGTACTACAGTTAGGTGCAATTTACTCACTAGTCTTCCTTAGAACATATTTGTGGGAACAAATCAGTACTCTCAGTTCAGTTCAGTTGCTCAGTTGTGTCTGACTAGATCCATAAATGATGCCAGAAGATACAAGTACTTTCCAATTGTAATAAATTAAACTGTGATGAATACAAACTCAGGAGAGAAAACTAAAGCCTCCTTTTCCCTACTATTTCCACACAGTGTCTTTTTAAAATTATTTATTTGGCTGTGTTGAGTCTTAGTTTTGGCATGCAAGATGTTTTGTATCATGTGGGATCTTTCATTGCAGTGCAGGAACTCTCTAGCTATGCCCAATGGGATCTTAGTTCCCTGGTTAGGGATCAAACCTGGATCCCCTGCATTGCAAGGCAGATTCTTAACCTCTGGACCACCAGGGAAGCCCATCCACACAGTTTTGGAAACCTCTTCTCATCTTATTACTCAACCCTTTAGCACCAGACTAAGGAACAGAAGACACGTAGAAGTAGGTTTTTCCTTCTGAAGTTCAATCTCCCCTTTAGGGTAAGGAACACAATACCTTTGGTTCAGTTCTATACCTGACAGTTTCTGGGCAGACGGTCATTTGCCAGGCTAGGTTGAAGGTGAGTCCCTGCACTCCCCCAGAGACCTGACCCACCTGTTGTCATTGTCGAATTGGTGGTGGCTGTTGAGGCCAGGTCTGTGTTTTTTGATTCCCTTCCCAGAGATAGCATCTCCCCTAACTCAACCCTTTAGCACCAGACTAAGGAACAGAAGACACGTAGAAGTAGGTTTTTCCTTCTGAAGTTCAATCTCCCCTTTAGGGTAAGGAACACAATACCTTTGGTTCAGTTCTATACCTGACAGTTTCTGGGCAGACGGTCATTTGCCAGGCTAGGTTGAAGGTGAGTCCCTGCACTCCCCCAGAGACCTGACCCACCTGTTGTCATTGTCGAATTGGTGGTGGCTGTTGAGGCCAGGTCTGTGTTTTTTGATTCCCTTCCCAGAGATAGCATCTCCCCTCAAGTACACCAGATGCCTTCTGCATTCTACTCTGAAAATCTACCTGCAGCACAAAGGCACAAGCCAGAAGCAAGAAGTGATGCCCCAGGGGCAGCTCTGCACCCAAGGAGACAAAGGGCAGTGGTTCATGCCTCTCCCCAGGCTTCTTGAGCAGGCCAGGCAGAGAGGCATCCTATGTGTCTAGAAGCCCATGGGTGGGAATGAGCCCAGAGGCTCCTCCTTTCTTCCTCTGAGGCCCCCAGTCTCTCATTCAGTGGGAGTCTGAACTGGATGAATGCGAGGTTCCTTCCAATTCTGTGTGTTATTACAAAAAATTAGAAAGTCACATTCCAGGTGTGAAATGTAGTATTTCCAACCACCCATGGCTTTTGAAAAATACCTGAATTGGGACAGTTGGTCAAATTCTTTCTTGAATGCCTGTAGATGGCAGGCACTAAGCTAGGTGATGGAGGTAGAGTAGGGGCAAGATAAAGATACTCCTACATGAACAATAGACTGGTTCCAAATAGGAAAAGGAGTACATCAAGGCTGTATATTGTCACCCTACTTATTTAACTTCTATGCAGAGTACATCATGAGAAATGCTGGACTGGAAGAAGCACAAGCTGGAATCAAGATTGCTGGGAGAAATACCATAAACCTGAGATATGCAGATGACACCACCCTTATGGCAGAAAGTGAAGAGGAACTGAAAAGCCTCTTCATGAAAGTGAAAGAGGAGAGTCAAAAAGATGACTTAAAGCTCAACATTCAGAAAACTAATATCATGGCATCTGGTCCCATCAGTTCAGTTCAGTCGCTTAGTCGTGTCCGACTCTTTGCAACCCCGTGAATTGCAGCACACCAGGCCTCCCTGACCATCACCATCTCCCGGAGTTCACTCAGATTCACATTCATCAAGTCAGTGATGCCATCCAGCCATCTCATCCTCTGTCATCCCCTTTTTCTCCTGCTCCCAATCCTTCCCAGCATCAGAGTCTTTTCCAATGAGTCAACTCTTCGCATGAGGTGGCCAAAGTACTGGAGTTTCAGTTTTAGCATCATTCCTTCCAAAGAAATCCCAGGGCTGATCTCCTTCAGAATAGACTGGTTGGATCTCCTTGCAGTCCAAGGGAGTCTCAAGAGTCTTCTCCAACACCACAGTTCAAAAGCATCAATTCTTCAGTGCTCAGCCTTCTTCACAGTCCAACTCTC
>SJYC01134147.1:0-48831 GCA_006408675.1 Madoqua kirkii | reverse complement strand
CTCCCAGCATCAGAGTCTTTTCCAATGAGTCAACTCTTCGCATGAGGTGGCCAAAGTACTGGAGTTTCAGCTTTAGCATCATTCCTTCCAAAGAAATCCCAGGACTGATCTCCTTTAGAATAGACTGGTTGGATCTCCTTGCAGTCCAAGGGACTCTCAAGAGTCTTCTCCAACACCACAGTTCAAAAGCATCAATTCTTCAGTGCTCAGCCTTCTTCACAGTCCAACTCTCACATCCATACATGACCACAGGAAAAACCATAGCCTTGACTAGACGGACCTTAGTCGGCAAAGTAATGTCTCTGCTTTTGAATATACTATCTAGGTTGGTCGTAACTTTTCTTCCAAGGAGTAAGTGTCTGTTAATTTCATGGCTGCAGTCACCCTCTGCAGTGATTTTGGAACCCAAAAAAATAAAGTCTGACACTGTTTCCACTGTTTCCTCATCTATTTCCCATAAAGTGATGGGACCGGATGTCATGGTCTTCGTTTTCTGAATGTTGAGCTTTAAGCCAAGCTTTAAGCCAATTTTTTCACTCTCCTCTTTCACTTTCATCAAGAGGCTTTTGAGTTCCTCTTCACTTTCTGCCATAAGGGTGGTGTCATCTGCATATCTGAGGTTATTGATATTTCTCCTGGCAATCTTGATTCCAGCCTGTGTTTCTTCCAGCCCAGCGTTTCTCATGATGTACTCTGCATATAAGTTAAATAAGCAGGGTGACAATATACAGCTTTAACGTACTCCTTTTCCTATTTGGAACCAGTCTACTGTTCCATGTCCAGTTCTAACTGTTGCTTAGCAAACAGGACCTGGGGATATCTCTGCTTTGACTGGGCCTTCTCAAAACTGGATCTGAATTCCTGGCTTGTTGTAAGATTAGACAAAAATCTTTCAAATCGTGGTGCCGGATAAGACTCTTGAGAGTCCTTTGGACTGCAAGGAGACCAAGCCAGTAAATTCTAAAGGAAATCAACCCTAAATATTCATTGGATGGACTGATGTTGAAGCCGAAGCTCCAATACTTTGGCCACCTGATGCAAAGAGCCAACTCATTGGAAAAGACCCTGATGCTGAGAAAGACTGAGGGCAAGAGGAGAAGTGGGCAGCAGAGGATGAGATGGTTAGATAGCATCACTGACTCAATGGATATGACCTGGAACAAACTCCAGGAGATAGTGAAGGACAGGGAAGCCTGGTGTGCTACATTCCACAGAGTCACAAAGAATCAGAGATAATATAGCAACTGAACAATTACAACTAGACAAAAAGAGCTTACTTATATTTCCAGAGTTCTGCTATAAGAGCTTCTTGATAGAAGTAAATGGTTTACTACATTGAAGAAGTGCCTAGTTACAGTATAGTTCATGAGATGAAAGGCACGGTTCTTTTTTTCGAGCAAGTGCTCTTCTCTGAAATGACCGAAACACTCATGTGAATTCCTAGGAGGGTGTTCAGCATTTTCCCTCCTCTGTGTGGGCTGGGTGACAAGCAGATATTAAGTGTCAGCTTGCATTTGTTACGCTAGAATGTAGAGCTCATGGAGTCTCTTTTGCTTACAGGAGCAAGGCACCTTCTATTCTAGGAGTTCAGAGAGTTGTGGTGAGTTGCCTCTTTCTCACTTATCTGCCATTCTCAAATAGACATAGGAGAGGCAGTCCCCAGGAATGAGATTTGAGATGGCAGTTTCCCCCACCTGCAGCCAAACCCCATATTGGGTGGGAGAGGTAGGGAAATTCTCACCAGCTGAGACCATTATTTTCTCTCCTTTGGACCGCAGGTTGATCATTCTAGCCCCAAATAATAAATCTCCCTTCCCTCTCTTCCTCAGCTCCCTACTACTCTCATTATTTCATTTTGAGAAGAGCTTTGGCTTTGATAAAGAGCAGTGATGAGAGATTAGTGGATCATTCATGTATTCATTCAAGCAGTAATTAACTGTTCATTTTTCTTTCATTATTTATGCAAGTTAAAGTTCATTGGTAACAGAAATTCTTGCAACTGCAAAATAAAACTACGTAGATGTAAGAAGTTATGTAAACGGTTAATGGCTTATTACCAAGGTTAGCAAAACTTTCATTGTAAATCAGTCTGTACTCGGGAAATAAAAATTATGAATGCATAAACACAAATTCCATTTTGACCTTCAGGCTGTCACCTTGAAACTAGCAGCTTGAGTGATGTTATACAAACTATTACTATTTTCTTTTATATGCAGTTTGCATGAGTAAAACCACCAGAGAATAAGATCTATCTTTAAATTAAACAAAAATCCTACGAGATGGTCAGTGCTCTTCTATGTACTAGTATGTTTTATTCTCCAAATCTCTCGTTGAAACTGTTTGTTGTGGTCTGTATTTGAATCTTTTTTTTTCTCTGAATCTTCTTTTAACTTCTCTTCCACCCTTCTATTCTTCCTTTTGACTTTAAAGTTTGTATTATTGATTATTAGATCAAATAATTGCATTTGGTTTGATAAAAAGAAAGGAGGCCTCCAAGTAGTTAAATCCTGACTTCATCTGTTAATTTCAGGCTTAGTGGAACAAAGCAGCTGGACTACCTCAAAGATCAAAAGCAAGGCAAATATTCAGCTGTTGAAGCTCTGAAGCACTCTCAGAGAAAACAGCCCACTAGCTGACACCAATGAAGTCCCAGAACAGTTGATTAAGTTTAAATCTGTCGCTTTCGCCTGGGGGCAGGGGAGAGGGGGGACTGTAGGCTTAGGTGGCGAAATAAACCATTTATTTCAAAACTAAACTTTGAAGTTTGAAAATAAAAGATAGAGTTATGGCCCAGTACACAAAGGGCTGTTCCAAACTGGAAGGCTCATCTGAATTTCAAATGGTGAGTCATACCCTAATACTGCTTTCCAGATGGCTTAGTGGTAAAGAATCCACCTGCCAATGCAGGAGATGCAAGAGACGGGGTTCGATCCCTAGAATGAATGGAAAGATCTCCTGGAAGAGGAAATGGAAATCCACTCCAGCATTGTTGCAGGGGAAATTCCATGGACAGAGGAGCCTGGTGGGCTACAATCCATGGGGTCGCAGGGAGGTGGACACATTGAGACTGAGCACGTGAATACACAACACCCTATCAGGTGAGTCCTCACTTTGGTGTGCAAGAGTGGGCTCTGGGAACCCAACCCTGCAGACAACACAGAACCACCACTAATACACTCACCAGGTCACGGACGTGCTTCCCTACAGACGAGCTAAATGCACAGGACCTGGGAAGAAAGTCATTCAGTCTTGCCTGCCTACAATCCTGGGCAAAAGTAGAAGAAATTCTTTCCTAGGGGCTTCCTAGTGGTCTCGTGGTTGAGAGTCTGCTTTGCCATGCAGGAGTTGTGTGTTTGATTCCTGGTTGGGGAACTAAGATCCCACATTCTTCAGAGCAACTAAGTCCGCTTGCCACAACTAGAGTCCGTGCACCCCCACGTGCTGCAACTAAGACCTGATGCAGTGAAGTAAACAAATATTAAAATATACATATACATATATATATATATATTCATTAAAAAACAGTCCTTTCCTCTTGCTGCCTAGAAATGTCACACAGACTCTGAAAGAAAAAGACCTAGAAGGTGGAGCCACAGGAGGTGTAGAGCAGAGGTTCTCAAATTTTGCTGCAGTACTACACGTTAGAACTTCTTGAAAGGTTGTTGTTGAATCACGGCGCTGGGATTCTTGGCCCCCGGAGGAGAAGAATTCAATCCGGGGCCAGAGACGAGGCTTGATCGTTCAGAGCTTTTGTGTAGTAAAGTTTTATTAAAGTATAAAGGAGATACAGAAAGCTTCTGA
Organism: Madoqua kirkii; assembly: GCA_006408675.1. Taxonomy (NCBI): domain Eukaryota; kingdom Metazoa; phylum Chordata; class Mammalia; order Artiodactyla; family Bovidae; genus Madoqua; species Madoqua kirkii. The sequence continues at coordinate 45,030 of SJYC01134147.1, read as the reverse complement.
CATAGGCATCAGAAGGGGTTAGAAAGAGTACCCCCCTGCTAGTCTTAGCAATGAGTTTATATATTCTCCAACTAATCCAAAGAAGGTCTGGAGGTTGTAAAGACCTCACCAGACCTACTCCCATAATTTACATTTTAAAATAACAGAATTAGCCAGAAGGTTTAATCCAGAGACTGTCCTCAGGCAGAATACATAATACATTGCTGTTATACAGTCCTTGTAAAGAGAAGGTTTAATCCAGAGACTGTCCTCAGGCAGAATGCATTGTTGTTACATAAGCCTAAGGAATGTAGAGAAAAAAGTTTGTCCTTTCTTCCTCCTTGAGAATTCCAGACCCCTCTCTCCTTGGGGACCCCTAGACTTCTTATCAACCTGCCTAGGAAATGACTCTCTCACTTCTGACACCCAGGGCATGTTGGGGGTGTGGAGGTGAGGATGGCTCACTGAATCAGGAGCTGTGGGTGAAAACCAGGTGTTAGCATCCATTAAAGACCCCAGGGGTCTTTAATGCTCAGCAAGATAGAGACCAGAGGAGGTAAAAGTGAGGTTTCTCAATTAGATGGAGCTTGAGTGTCTGCATTCCTAACAACCTCCCAGGTGGCACCCACTGCTATTGGGCCCCAGAATGCACTTTCAGTAACAAGGTGAGGGGCTCCTCACCCCACCCCCAGGGCTGTCCTGGCAATATAAAAGGAGCCAGTGTTAGTCGCTCAGTTATCTCTGACTCTTTTGACCCCATGGACTGTGGCCCAACAAGCTCCTCTGTCTGTGAAATTCTCCAGGCAAGAATACTGGAGTGGGCAGCCATTCCCTTCTCCAGGGGAATCTTTCTGACCCGGGGGTCAAACCTGGGTCTCCTGTATTGCAGGCAGATTCCTTACCGTCTGAACCACAAAAGTAAGCCCAAGGAGCTAAAGGAAAAGAAAAGTGAGCCTGGGGCAGACATTCTCTGTAGTCTAACATGATGGGGAGAGGGTGGAGATGGGTGTGTGATATTTGGAGAGATGGATCTCATTGCCACAGTCTATAACAAAGGATTAAAAAAAATGTGCATTACCCAAGAGGACAGAATTGCTTGCTGCTTTGAGGTGGGACACCCACTCCCCCTGACAGCCCTTCCCTTCTTCCCCACCCCCAATACCATGCACGTGGGAAGAATTGGCTTGCACCATATCTCCATCTGTAGTGCCCCAATTCCTTTACCTCCCTGTAATTACACAGCCCAAGGAGGAGGGAAAGGGCTTGGTCCCCCCCTTTAGCATATGAATATGCTCCAGGTACTTGCATCTTTTTATTTAATAAAATATATGTATATATTTTTAATTAGAGAAGAAGTACTTTACAGTATTGTGATGGTTTTTGCCACGCATCAGTGGGAATCAGCATTAGGAATACATACGTCCCCTCCCTCTTGAAGCCCCCTCCCACCTCCCTCCCCATCCCATCCCTCTGGTTGTCACAGAGTGCTGACTTTGGGTTCCCTTTGTCGCACCTTGAACTCCCACTGGCTATCTGTTTTACATCGTAAACCAACCCCCAAGCCTTCTCATCTCCATGAGCTCTGGATTTCCTCTGAGCAAAAACTCTCTCCTTGCACACAACTTCAGAAAAAGAACCCTTTGTATATACCTACTGTCCACAATTCTCTTAATTTCTATCCTGTTAGTATTTAAAATGTTGAAATATGGCTCCTCCTAAATTTGCACTAATTATTATTATTTGAAAATACTACCTTATCCACCTACTCCTCTCAGTTCAGTTCAGTTCAGTCACTCAGTCGTGTCCAACTCTTTGCAACCCCATGAATCACAGCACGCCAGGCCTACTTTTGAATATACTATCTAGGTTGGTCATAACTTTTCTTCCCAGGAGTAAGCGTCTTTTAATTTCATGGCTGCAATCACCATCTGCAGTGACTTAATCACTTCATGGGAAATAGATGGGGAAACAGTGGCAACAGTGTCAAACTTTATATTTTGGGGCTCCAAAATCATTGCAGATGGTGATTGAAATTGAAATTAAAAGATGCTTACTCCTTGGAAGAAAAAGTATGACCAACCTAGATAGTATATTCAAAAGCAGGGACATTACTGTGCCAACAAAGGTCCGCCTAGTTAAGGCTATGGTTTTTCCAGTGGTCATGTATGTACATGAGAGTTGGACTGTGAAGAAAGCTGAGTGCCAAAGAACTGATGCTTTTGAACTGTGGTGTTGGAGAAGACTCTTGAGAGTCCCTTGGACTGCAAGGAGATCAGAACAGTCAGTCCTAAAGGAAATCAATCTTGAATATTCATTGGAAGGACCGATGCTGAAGCTGAAGCTCCAGTACTCTGGCCCCCTGATGGGAAGAGCTGACTCATCGGAAAAGACCCTGATGCTGGGAGGGATTGAGGGAAGGAGGAGAAGGGGACAACAGAGGATGAGATGGCTGGATGGCATCACTGACTTGATGCACATTATTTTGAGTGAACTCCAGGAGTTGATGATGAACAGGGAGGCCTGGCATGCTACAATTCATGGGGTCTCAAAGAGTCCGACATGACTGAGTGACTGAAATGAACTGAACTGAACTGAACCTTTAGGAAGTATACAGCTCAGAAGGGAGAAGCGGTAAACACATGATTATCAAGAGGTGAATACGTACTTAACACTGAAAAATACTGCAAGAAGTACCAGATGTTATAAGGGAATACACAAGGAGAACTAAACTATTACTGAGGTGCATAGAGAGGTCCTGAGGAGGGTGTTCTCTGATGAAATTACTTTTAAGACTTTAAGAAAAAGGGTTGATGAAGAGAGATTGGGAAGAGCTTAACACCTGGAAGGACTAGTCAGGAGACAACCTTTGATGGAAAGAGCATGGCATGTTCAAGTTACTAGGAAAACAAATCTTGTTCAATTCTAATCAAACGTGTGATTCAAGAAACATAAGCTGAAATCAAGATTGCCAGGAGACATATCAATAACCTCAGATATGCAGATGATACCACCCTTATGGCAGAAAGTGAAGAAGAACTAAAGAGCCTCTTGATGAAAGTGAAAGAGGAAAGAGAAAAATTGGCTTAAAGCTCAACATTCAGAAAACAAAGATCATGGCATCCGGTCCCATCACTTAATGGGAAATAGATGGGGAAACAGTGGAAACAGTGTCAAATTTTATTTTTGGAGGCTCCAAAATCACTGCAGATGGTGACTGCAGCCATGAAATTAAAAGATGCTTACTCCTTGGAAGAAAAGTTATGACCAACCTAGATAGTATATTCAAAAGAGGAGACATTACCTTGCCGACTAAGGTCTGTCTAGTCAAGGCTATGGTTTTTCCTGTGGTCATGTATGGATGTGAGAGTTGGACTGTGAAGAAGGCTGAGCACTGAAGAATTGATGCTTTTGAACTGTGGTGTTGGAGAAGACTCCTGAGAGTCCCTTGGACTGCAAGGAAATCCAACCAGTCCATTCTGAAGGAGATCAGCCCTGGGATTTCTTTGGAAGGAATGATGCTAAAGCTGAAAGTCCAGTACTTTGGCCACCTGAAGCAAAGAGTTGGCTCATTGGAAAAGACTCTGATGCTGGGAGGGATTGAAAATAGATGGGGAAACAGTGGAAACAGTGTCAAATTTTATTTTTGGAGGCTCCAAAATCACTGCAGATGGTGACTGCAGCCATGAAATTAAAAGATGCTTAGTCCTTGGAAGAAAAGTTATGACCAACCTAGATAGTATATTCAAAAGAGGAGACATTACCTTGCCGACTAAGGTCTGTCTAGTCAAGGCTATGGTTTTTCCTGTGGTCATGTATGGATGTGAGAGTTGGACTGTGAAGAAGGCTGAGCACTGAAGAATTGATGCTTTTGAACTGTGGTGTTGGAGAAGACTCCTGAGAGTCCCTTGGACTGCAAGGAAATCCAACCAGTCCATTCTGAAGGAGATCAGCCCTGGGATTTCTTTGGAAGGAATGATGCTAAAGCTGAAAGTCCAGTACTTTGGCCACCTGAAGCAAAGAGTTGGCTCATTGGAAAAGACTCTGATGCTGGGAGGGATTGGGGGCAGGAGGAGAAGGGGACGACAGAGGATGAGATGGCTGGATGGCATCGCGGACTCAATGAACGTGAGTCTGAGGGAACTCCAGGAGATGGTGATGGTCAGGGAGGCCTGGTGTGCTGCAATTCATGGGGTGTCAAAGAGTGGGACACAACTGAGCGACTGAACTGACTGACTGAACCATGTCAAAATTAACTGTGAACATATGGAGTTGGTTTCTACATGGTGATAGTTCACACCTCACCAGACGTGGGTGGGGAGAGGGTAGGGCCTTTGAAGCTGGCATTTCTTGTTCTCTTAATGAACACTGTCATCTGTCACCTCTCCAACCTAACAATTTCCTTAGACCTTCAGGTCACTGATTATGCCACCTTTGTCCTCCTAATTACTGCCAGCCATTACTCTTTTTATCCTCTCACTCTCTCACTTTTTGTTTAGGCATCCTGATAAAATCCTTCTTTTTACTCACTTCCCCAACCTCCACACATTCACATGCACATACTCACACAATTATTTCCAAACCTGTGTGATCTCCATCTATCTTGATACCTCTGTGTCTCTCCCCTTTCCCATCATACCTTTATCTGTTATTGCAACAGCCTGGACGGACGCAGTCTCCTCTCTGTTCCCTGCTTTCTTTCAGAGCAAATCTGATATTCTCAATGAACAGCATCAATGTTTTCCCACACTTTGCAAGGTTATGTTCAAATTCCTTATCTCCATATTTCCCAGCTGGGAGAGTTTTATCCCCAGGGGATATCTGATTATGTCTGAGGCAATTTTGGTTGTAGAGCCAGGGGAGGAGACTAGTGGCATCTCTTGGGAAATAGGCACCAGGGATGCTGCTAAATATGCTACAAGGCACAGCATCATCCTCCAACAAAGAATTATCTGCCACAAAATGTCATTGGTGTTGCAGTTGAGAAATCTTTCCTTTGCCAAGCATAGAAAGCTCTTCCACATCTGGCCCTGCCCATCATTCCCCACCCACCTCCTGCTATTTCATCCCAAACACCTTTGCTCTGGGCATAAAGGACTATTAGATTGCACCAATGCAACTGCCAATATTTGACAATTTTAACTAAAAAACCTCAGCTATTTCACAATTTCATGATTCAACAAAATGTCATTCCTTGGGTGCAATTGTGTTTATGCCTAAAATGCAACATTCTCACTGCTTTCTCCTACCGATCTTCCCAAACACAGATCAAGTTCCACATTCCTAAAAGCCCTTCCCTGAGATCTGAGCAGGACATCATGTCTATCTGCTGTGCTCATAGGCAACCTGTCAGTACCATCACACTCTCCTGGAGATGTCTGACATCTGGTCAGAACAGTAAGCAACTTATGGCCAGGTGCCATGTGTTATTTACTCCAGATCCTAGACACATAGGTCTTGGTACATAGGCAATGCGCCATAATAAGGATAACTAAATGAAGAAACTCATCTATTCCAAATTTTTTATCGCATCCATGTCTCCATTGGGCTTCCCAGGTAGTGCTAATGGTAAAGAATCGTCTGAGGATGCAGGAGACATGAGACATCAGTTCAATTCCTGGGTCGAGACAATCCCCTGGAGGGTATGGCAACCCACTCCAGTATTCTTGCCTGGAGAATCCCATTGACAGAGGAGCCTGTGGGCTACAGTCCATGGGGGTCGCAAAGAGTCGGACATGACTGAGCAACTTAGCACACACACGCATGCACTCACATGTCTCCAATGGGAGAGGCAACAGCAGTACTGAGCTACTAAGAAACGTCTCCCACTGTAATTCAGTTAAGTAACATAACCAACATTTCCCAAAGGCAGGAGGCCTGGCGTGCTGTGGTTCATGGGGTCGCAAAGAGCTGGACATGACTGAGTGACTACACTGAATTGAACTGAATGAAAAATTTACTTCACATACCCAACCAGCGATTTTTTGGTCCCTAACTGCTGATCTGGCCCGAGGTGTATGCTAAGTATCGATGTAATAAACTAACCCTCTGTGACCCAGGTTTCTTGCTGACTGCCGAGAAAGATTTTGAGAAAATCTTAATTTTTTTTTTTTTTAAAGAAAAAGCTGGGAAAGGTTCAGAGAAACCAGCGCTAATGTTAGTTTTGAGAGATATGCTCAGTTACATCAAGATCTGAGACAAGGACTTAACTTTCTCCCAGAACAGTGTTCCATATTGTTTCCAAATTGAGAATTTGATACAAGTTAAAACTAAAATTTAGTTTGTAAAATTTAATGAAAGATATTGAATGGGGATGAGATAAATAAAAAACTCAGCTCTTTCTTGTTGGCTAGAAAATCAAAGAGCCTTCAAAACAATTAACAGATTATAACAGAACTTCTAAGTTGAAACAAGCATTTAACAGAAGGTATGTGTATTTGCTGGGTTTCTGTTGTTAGTGGATTTAGAGATTTTTTTGCCTACTTTTTAGTTCTACAATGTTTTTAATTTAATTTCTCAAGTAATATATCATGCATTTCTATTTTTAAACACTGTACTGAAATATAGACCACTAAAATAGAATATATACTATAATCCTTCCTACCCCATCACTACTTCTACTCCAGAGATAATCACAGCTGTTTACTATATTTCTATAGAGATCTCTATGCATATTTCTATACCTACACACCTATGTAAATACATAGTTTTGCTTGTTTTTTTTTAAACAAAATGGAATCAAATTATGCATATATTCTGCTACCTTCTTTTTTTGGTTGATAATTCTTTGAGAATCTTCTGCATCAGTACAGCTGATGCAGAAGTATCAGGACATCAGTACTGCTATTCTTTATTCTTTTAGGGGCTGAAGAGTATTTCAGAGTATAATGGGTCTTCAAAATTTCTTTTAAAGATCAAAACATTTAAAAATAAACATTCTCCATTTACTAACATCTTATAGATTTACTTGAAACCATAAATTGTGTGGAAGTTTAAAACCTTGCTTCTTTTACTAGAAGAGAATTAATGTGTCTTGGGGGACAACCTGGAATTCTCCTCAGCCAGGTTTCAGAGAAGGTGGAATAAAAGATGAATTAAGTACTGAAGCTGAGAGGATTTTCCAGACAGAGAAAGATTAACTATATGGCGATAAGTCAGGAAAACAGTGGTGCTTTCATCCTTTCAATATTTTAGGAAAAGTAACTTTCAGCCCAGGCTTACATGAAGGGAAGTTCTAGCCAGGGGTTCCAGACCCAGCTTTGTCACTACTAGCTTTTGCCTTTGGTAGAACCACCTTCTCATGCCTATTTTTTCATCTTTACTTATCTCAGCAGTTTTCTACACATCAAGTACAATAAACACTTGGAAAAAATATGAGTCCTCATACAAACTCCAATATATTAGCCACCTGATTCAAAGAGTCGACTCACTGGAAAAGACTCTGATGCTGGGAGAGACAGAAGGCAGGAGGAGAAGGGGATGACAGAGGATGAGACAGTTGGATGGCAACACCAACTCGATGAACGTGAGTGTGAGCAAACTCTGGAAGGTGGTTTTGAACAGGGAAACCAGGCCTGCTACAGTCCATGGGGTTGCAAAAAATCAGACATGATGGAGCGATTGAACAAAAGCAACATACAAGTTTAAATTGGGGGGCAGGAAATTGATCTAGATGATTCATGAGATCCATTTCCTTTCGGATGGTGGCAAATTCTGCTAGTAAGGTGAAATTTCATTCTCATTTATCACGTTAGGAAAAAATTGTTTGTATTGCTTATTGGTGTGAGCAGAAGCTGAAAGCATCAGGCAGACAGGCAAAGCTGGAGCACAAAGCACTTTAGGATACACAGATAGGTACCCAACTGAGGTATCTGATGGAGGAACAGACAGGCAGCTGAGGATTATCCAAGGTCTTGTAAGAATCGTTCCAAACTAAGCACCAAAGGAGATCTGAAACGCCATAAACAGGTCTGCTTGGACACACCCCAGAAAAAACCCACTCACTTTCATAAGCATATTGCTTGTAATATTAATGTCTGGACAGAACTCTCTGAGGATGAGTAGGGACTTAGGAAGAGGTGGTTGGTGATGGGAGAATGGTCATATTCCTGGATGTTCAATGGGTTGCCCTTAGGAAACTCAGAAAAGTGTCCACAAGTATCCTGTTAAGGAGTCCTGGCCTTAGGATGCTGTGGCACCATGGAGGAGGTTCCGTGTGCGAGTCAGGCGGGACTGAGTGCTGGAGACAAGGGCGACCACGAAGCTGGTGGGGACTCAAGGGACCTTTGCGACTGTGACCTCATCTCAGACTCTGATGGAGCTCTTGCTGTTGGGGTTTAGTCACTAAGTCGAGTCAGACTCTCTTGCTACCCTGTGGACTGTAGCCCATCAGGCTGCTCTGTCCATGGGATTCTCCAGGCAAGAATACTGGAGTGGGTTGCCATGCTCTCCTCCAGGGCATTTTCCTGACCCAGAGATCGAACCTGCACCTCTTGCATCTCCTGCATCGGCAGGTGGATTCTTTGCCACTAGTGCCATGTGGAAAGAAAAAGAAAATTGTTTAATAGAGTTTTAAATTGTTATTAAATTTTTTTTTCATTCAGGAAATAAAGGAACTGAAATTAATCTTACTAAATATTCATCAGTAAATTATAATCACCTTACTCAGATGCCTGGACTTCCCTGGTGACTCAGATGGTAAAGAATCTGCTGCAAGGTGGGGATACCTGGGGTTGATCGCTGGGTCAGGAAGATTCCCCGGAGAAGGGAATGGCAACCCACTCCAGTATTCGTGCCTGGAGACACCCATGGGCAGAGGAGCCTGGCGGGCTACAGTACATGGGGTTGAAAGAGTCGAACATGGTTGAGAGTAACACTTTCTTTTCTTCAGATGCCTGGGCTCCCCTAGGTACTTGGTAAGAGGCTGCACCAGGCACTCCTAATACTCCTTCCAGGCTGAGTCCGTGATCCTGTACTCTTGTCTCAGGTGGTCAGACACCACTGACCAGCAGGGAATGGAAATCTGTGGATCACAGTTGGATTATTCACAGTGTTTCGTTCTGTGCCCAATGCTACTTTTATCAATAACCTAAAAAAACAAACATTTTTAAAAGGCCATTGAAGAATGCAAATTACCCCAAAGGGAAATGGGGCAGACCAGCAATTTGATAGACAAAATAAAAGTCAAGGCAATTTTGACAAATAAAAGTAATAGATTGCAATTAGTAGAAGAATCATAAAATAATCGGTTCTTCAAATGGAAGGACAAGGGAGGGTCACACACTCAGTTCTAACCTATCCACCAGCTCTCCCCACAGAATCTCTGAGAAGGGACTACTCAGCTATGGGTTTTCTTCACCTTTCAGAATCATGATTTAATGAGAGGCTGAATTCCAGCTCTTAATGAGGAGCATAAATTCAGAATAATATATTTTATGAATTACTTTAGGGTTTTTACTAGATAATTCAGACTAATTGCAATGGTTTTTTTTAATTGATATTTTTGTTGAGATAATTTTAGATTAGCGTGCAGATATCAGAAATAATATGGAGACCTTCCTTGTATATTTTGCCCAGTCTCCCCCACTGGTAACATCTTACAAAATAATAGTTTAATAATTCCAGGGTGGGAGGAAGAGCTGTCTTTTAAAAGATGGCTGGGCAAGGCTCACTAAGATGTAACACAGGCATAAAGACCTCAAACAAATAAGGAAGTTAGGCATGGTGTGGAGAAGGAAGCATAAGTTATAGATTGGGGGAATATTCCTGGCATTTTCGTGGAAGAAGGAGGCCAGTTGGGGTGAGGGGGTGAGGAATAAGAGGGAGCAAGAGAAGGAGTAACAAGAAAAAGATCAGCAAGGCATACGAGGCCACACCCTGGAGGCCATTATTAAGAACTTTAGCTTTACTCTGAGGGATATGGGAAACCAACCACGGAGGAATGTTGGCAGAAGACTAGTTTAGAAGACTAGTGTCCACTCAGAAGGACACTTGGTGAGAAAGCCCTGGGGGACAAGGGTGGACACAGAGAGCTTTTGCCACAATCCAGAAAAGAAACAGGGTGTAGCTTATCAGTGTTGGGATGGAACGCTGGAAGTGGTGAAAATGGTCAGATTCTGAATATATTTTGAAAGTAGATTCTATAGTATTTGTTTACAGACTTACATCTATAATTCAAGAGAAATGAACACAGGCAAGATTAACTCTAAACTTTTGACCCGAGAAACTAGAAGGATGGAAATGCAATTAAAGAGATGGGAAGTACTACAGGCAAACCTAATTTGGGGAAGAAGATTAGGCGTTTTGTCCTGGATGTGTTAGACCTGAGATGCCCATTAGATGTATAAGAATCAAATAGGCAGTTGGAAATGAGCCTGAAGTTCAGGGTGAGGTCAAGGCTGAAAGAGAAATGTCAGAGTCATCAGTGTGTGAGCAATATTTACAAAGAGGCATTTGGATATGATCATGGAGGCGGTGAGTATAGACGGAAAAAGAACGTACTCTTTTCCGGGGTACTTCAGTATTTAGCTGTCAGCGATAGGAGATGAGTCAGCAAAGGAGACCACAGAAAAGCCAGGAGGGGGAGGTATCTTGATACCTCAGCAAAGAAAGTGCTTTGGGGAGAAGGGGGTGATCTACTATATCAAATTCAAATGCTGCTGTTGTATTACATGATGTGTTAACTGCGAATTGCATCCTTCTTGGTCTTTGACAACTGAAGGTGGTGCTCTTTGAACAGTTACCCCACATCACACCCTGTAGTCTCCTTTATCCATCAAAACCTGTGCTGTATCTGAGGCTATGGCCACGTGCTCTTGACTGAGGATCCAAGGAGGTGTTTCTGATCCCAGAGTCATATGGCAATACCAGCACCAAGCTGGAACTGTCTCTAAGTAAAAAGATTCACTGTGATCTAGATATTATCTAGGGCTTCCCTAGTGGCTCAGTGGTAAAGAATCTGCCTGCCAATGCAGCAGATACAGGTTGATCACTAGATCAGGAAGATCCCTTGGGGGAGGAAATGGCAATCGGCTCCAGTATTCTTGCCTGGAAAATCCCATGGACAGAGGAGCCTGGTGGGCTACAGTCCATGGGGTTTCAAAAGAGTCAGAGACAACTTAGTGCCTAAACAACATACATTATCTAAGAACCAGTATTTTAGTTTCCTAGCTAGATGTCCTTGATGCGGGTTTGGGTTCCTTGATGTGGGTCCACCTTCCTTTCAATGAGTGAGACTTCATACAAAGATGTGGCAGCATAGCAGAGGTAACAGTCAAGCAAGCTTTAATGCCACCACCTATGGTCCTGAGATATAGGGAGAAGAAAGGGGATGGTCTGTAACCAAAGAGACTAATCAGAACCTCGCCCCTCCAGGCAGGGTTTGGCTCATATGTCCTAGAGACATGGGTGGCTGTGATATTCTCAGAGCCCATGGGACTTTCCTCATGCTCTGGAGAAGGACCTGGAGGACACAAAAGTCATGGAAAGGATAAGGTGCATGAGATGTGGTCTCAAGCTATCTAAGGAACAAGCCATTTCAGGTGCAAATTGAGTGGGGTCCTGAATTTTATTACAAGCCATCAGAAGTACAGAGCTCAGGCTGCCCAAATACAAAATACATCATCATCTCTTTAAAAAGATAAAGTGAAAAGCTACCACACTCCTCCATTTCAAGTGCAGCACTGGTGCCTCAGTTCATACCACTGTGCTGCGTTGTGCTTAGTCGTTCAGTATTGTCCAGCTTCTTGCGACCACTCCAGGCAAGAATATTGATGTGGCTTGCCATGCCCTCCTCCAGGGGATCCTCCCAACCCAGAGATTGAACCCAGCTCTCCCACACTGCAGGCAGATTCTTTACCAGCTATGCTACCAGGGAAGCCCAAGAATACTGGAGTGGGTAGGCTATCCCTTCTCCAGGAGATCTTCCTGACCCAGGAATCAAACTGGGGTCTCCTGCCATCAGCCAGATTTTTATACAAGGTTTATGGCTTCATCAGCTTTGAAAGTTCTCACAACAAAAGAAAATGTGTCATTTGCTCAGGGAGCCCCAACTCAGAAAGAAGACTTTGAAGGACTCTTATAAAACTCTTCACTAAATTTTTTTAAATCTAGTACTCCTGTAGCAGAAAGAGCTTCTAGCACTTCCACAATAGTTGTAAATAGTATATTGATCACTTGCAATGAGCCAAGCATAATTTCAAATGGGTTATGTGCATCAATATCCATAAAACCTTTGAGTGGACACATCATATCGATGAGAAAACTGACTCTGAGTAAGACTGAGTTACTTGACCAACTTCTTGCAATTACTAAGTACTAGAGTCAGGATCCAAACATGCACTGAGACTGCAGTCAACATGTTACATACGCATCCTGGGATTCTCTCCTGTGGTCCAATTCTTCTGCAGCCCCAAAGGCCACAGCCAGTTGTATAATTCTGATGTTATGCAGATTTCTACTCTTATGTTATTACTAAACTTTGTTAGATTTAAAAATATCTTTATGCATACATATCCTAATTCCCCTAAAGTTTACTTTTGCCCCTACTTTTATGATGCAACTGGATGGGAACCTTAACTCCTTTCTTCTCCTATGTGAATATAACTATTCAACATTGGAAGGATTGACAAGTATGTATCAATACATTTGAATTCTCAAGTTTCCCTATTTTTCTACTTCTGCTTTCTGGGGCCTCATCTCTTATCTATATCTTCAATAAGCATTTCCATGCAAAGTGATCATCATAGTATGTATCTCAGCAGTTTATCTGAGGTGGACTATCAGAAATTGTGAAAATTCTTAACACTTTAACAATGCATGTTAATTTTGATCCTATAATTTATTCATGGTTATTTCAGTATTAAAATAGATTTTAAATGATTTAATTTTAAGCTGAATGTGAGAATGACCATATGTTGTTTTTTTTCCTTTCACAGAGTTTGTATTTACCTTGAGGGAAAGAGAAAGTAAATAAAAGAAGCAAATAAATAAACAAGAAACAAACAATGTTAATTTTAAGCAAATAATAAACAATGTTAGCACTGAGTACTATGCAGAGAATATAAGTGTGGTACTATTAGAAAAAAGATTGAGCCTCACGTTTAGACTGAACATTCGGCAAAGATGAAGAAAAACATTTTCATTCTCTCTGAAGATTTGAATTTCTTTAAAACATTTATTTTTTATTGGAGAATAGCTGATTAACAATGTTATGATAGTTTCAGGTGGACAGCAAATGGACTCAGCCATACATATACGTGTATCAATTCTCCCCCAAACTACCCTCCTCCATTCAGGCTGCTACATAACACTGAGCAGAATTCCATGTGTGATACAGTAGGTCCTTGTTGGTTATCCATTTTAAATATAGCAGTGTGTACATAAAGACCATATGTTTTTGCTTTTTACTGTAATACCAGAGCCAAGGCATGTCCTAAAAATTCATTGAATTAAAAAACCAAAACAGGTGTGTCAGGCTGCGGGTTGAGTGTGGATCTGCTACAAGGATCTCTGATTCTGGGATCCAGGCTGAAAGAACATATGCTTTTATATGTCCAGATAAGGCTTTTCATAGCAAACAACAGGAGCACTGGAGGCTGATTGGAACCTGGTAATAATAATGAATGCTTCTATGACACATACCACTGAGGTTCCATTTGTCGAAGCAAGTCATGTGGCCAGGCCTGACCATGGAACATAAGCGACCTCAGGGCAGGGAGTGAGGAAACATAAACAACCGTGCAGCTCCTGGTATACTGTGTAAGTTGGGAGGACTTCTGCAGGCTCTGGGGGAAGCTTCTAGAAGGCAATGATCTGGAGGATTTAGTCTCATTCAATTGCAAGATTCCTCAGAGGTCATTTGTACATAGTTTTGTTGATGTTGCTTTTAATAAATATAAATATATTCAGAATATAGTAAAAGGTCTCAGCTTTAAAGAAAAGCAAAAGACGACTTCTGAGAAAATGAAGAATCCTGATGAAATGCAAATATTTTCTTCAGTGAAGGCTTAAACAGTATGGATTTGGGGGGGTTCCAACATTTTCCTAAGGTAGGCATATCCTATTCTGTCTTTAAAAGTGCAATAAAATTCAACCGAAGAGAGGGGAAGCAAAGTGACTGATTCAAAACATTCACCATCCACAGATCCTCAACCCTTATTCTGATTCAGGCTGGTCTAAGAAGGTCCTCATTTCTCAGTCAGTTTCCTAAGTATTCTTAGGGAGCCTGCCCCGTTTTTCGCTGGAGGCACTTAGTTTCCACGCAAGGCACTAGTCTTGTTCCAGATAAATGGAAAGCACTAAATATACACATTCTGCTCCCAACACATTTTCCATGGGGAAGAAGACAGGAGAGAAAGAGACACATGGAAAGAGAACATCTGCTACAAAGCAAACTGCCAAATTCATGGCAAGAGGGCTTGGCAGGTGCAGTCCCAGGTTCATCTTCCTGGGACAGGGAAGAGAAAATACAGCTCATGACTAGACAAAACTTAAAAAAAAGATTTTTATAAATGTGGATAAGCGCTACAAATATTATAAGGTAAATTAACTAGTAATGCAGGATGTTCACAGGGTACTCCAAATAGAAATATATGAATATACAATATTACATTGTGCACATGTTATATATACCATACAACATAAATAAACAATATATAGTTGTCTTTAATAGCCACCTCAGTATTGCTTTAGGTGGTTTGGTGGTTTTAGTCACTAAGTCATGTCTGACTCTTGCAACCCCATGGACTGTAATCTGCCAGGCTCCTCTGTCCATGGAATTCTCTGGGCAAGAATACTGGAGTGAGTTGCCATTTCCTTCTCCAGGGGATCTTCCTGACCCAGGGATCAAACCCAGGTTTCCTGCATTGCAGGCAGATTCTTTACCAAATGAGCTACAGGGAAGCCCCCATTGGCCTAGGTAACAGTGTAATTTATTTAGGGAAACTGAAGTTGAATTTTTCTGAAAATTACCTTACATTCTTGGAAACGTTTCTGCAATGACAGGCAACAGTTGGATACCTGACATTCATAGAACAGGGGTGAAATACCATTTGGGAGGCATAATGTTGGCTATAGACAATATAAGTATAAAAATTACTCCAGTTTCTGCCTTTCTGTACTAAGCACTGTGGTCAAAAGAAGCAAAAGCTGAAGCTTCTGTCCACAATGAAGTGACAATCTAGAAAGGCAAATAAAGCATATTTCAAAACAATTAGTAACCAAGAGTATCTGTTCAACAACAAATCAGAACTAAGAAAGTAGAAAAACAAGGTGTGGCTATGTAAGGCAGACAGTAAAAGCAAATGGATCAGAAAAACCAGAGATAAAACACATGTTCTAGAGGAGAAGAGCCTGTGGAGAGCTTGAAGGTGAGATGAGTATAAGAGATAAAAGTGATGTGATATTGAAGGGCAGGAAGCAAGGACAGGATAGCATGATACAATATCTGAGTGACCAGATGTACCCTACCACACTTTACACTCAGATACTTGACACTTTACACTCAGATAACTGGGAACCTGGACAAGTCATTTAGATCATTTGGTCCTCAGTTTCATCATCTATAAAGTGAGAATAAACACTTTATCCATTTTACCAGGTGATTACATCAACAACACATTGTATGCAAACACCTATCGGAAATTAGAATTCCCAGTACACTAAGTCATCCATTGGGGGTATCAAAACTAACCCCAGTTAAAACTGAAATTGAAAGTTGCTCAACCGTGTCCGACTCCTTGCAACCCCATGTGGACTGTATAATCCATGGAATTCTCCGGGCCAAATACTGGAGTGGGTACCCTTTCCCTTCTCCAGGGGATCTTCCCAACCCAGTGATGGAACTCAGGCTCCTGCACTGCAGGTGGATTCTTTACCAGCTGAGGCACAAGGGAAGCCCCTAACTTCAGTTGATATCATCAACAGTAATATTTTTACCACTTACAAAATTATTAACATTAACAAATAATACTGTCACTTTGTTATCTTCTTCATACTTTCACCAATGGGAAGCATCTGTCTTCTAAGCTATCCCACCTATCATGTGTCATATGTATTACAAGCATGGAAATCCTGACAAAGTTCATTCTGCTGTGACTAAATAATTACTTTAATACCATGGTAACCACAGCTGTTGTTGTTGTTCAGTGTCTAGATCGTGTCTGAATCTGATCCCACAGACGGCAGCATACCAGGCTCTTCTGTTCACTATCTCCCAGAGTTTGCTCAAATTCATGTCCATTGAGTCAGTGATGCCATACAACCATCTCATCTTTTCCCACCGTCTTCTCTTGCCCTCAATTTTTCCAGGCATCAGGGTCTTTTCCAATGAGTCGGCTCTTCACATTGGGTAACCAAAGTACTGGAACTTCAGCTTCAGCAACAGTCTTTACAATGAATATTCACAGTTGATTTCCTTTAGGATAGATTGGCTTGATCTCCTTGCAGTCCAGGGGACTCTGAAGAGTCTTCTCTAGCACCGCAGTTCAAAAGCATCAGTTCTTCAGTGCTCAGCCTTCTTTATGGTCCAACTCTGACATCCATAACTGACTACTGGAAAAACCACTGCTTTGATGATATGGACATTTGTCAACAAAGTGATGTCTCTGCTTTTTAATATGCTGTCTAGGTTTGTCAAAGCTTTTCTTCTAAGAAGCGAGCATCTTTTAATTTCATGGCTGCAGTCACCATCCACAGTGATTCTGGAGTCCAAGAAAATAAAGTCTGTCATGGTTTGCGTTATTTCCCCATCTATTTGCCATAAAGTGATGGGACTGATTGCCATGACCTTAGTTTTTGAGTGTTGAGTTTCAAGTCAGCTTTTTCACTTGCCTCTTTCACCTTCATCAAAAAGCTCTTTAGTTCTTCACTTTCTGCCTTTATAGTGGTATCATTTGCATATCTAAGGTTTTTGATATTTCCCGGCATAAGCAGGGTGATAATATACAACCTTCTCATATTCCTTTCCCAATGTTGAATCAATCCATTGTTCCATGTCTGGTTCTAACTGTTGCTTCCCAACATGCATACAGGTTTCTCAGGAGACAGGTAAGGTGGTCTGGCATTCTCATCTCTTTAAGAATTTTCCATAGATTGTTGTGATTCACACAGTCAAAGGCCTTTAGTATAGTCAATGAAGCAGATGTTTTTTGGAATCCCCTTGCTTTTCCTATGATCCAACAGATGTTGGCAGTTTGATCTCTGGTTCCTCTACCTTTCCTAAATCCAGCTTGTACATCTAAAAGTTCTTGGTTCACATATGGTTGAAGCCTAGCTTGAAGGGCTTTCAGTATAACCTTGTAGTATGTGAAATGAGCACAAATGCACAGTAGTTTAAACATTCTTTGGCATTGCCTTTCTTTGAGATTGGAGTTAAAATGGACTGTTGAGTTTTCCAAATTTGCTAACATATTCAGATGGTGACTGCAGCCATGAAATTAAAAGACACTTACTCCTTGGAAGAAAAGTTATGACCAACCTAGATAGTATATTCAAAAGCAGAGACATTACTTTGCCGACTAAGGTCCGTCTATCAAGGCTATGGTTTTTCCTGTGGTCATGTATGGATGTGAGAGTTGGACTGTGAAGAAGGCTGAGTGCCAAAGAATTGATGCTTTTGAACTGTGGTGTTGGAGAAGACTCTTGAGAGTCCCTTGGACTGCAAGGAGATCCAGCCAGTCCATTCTGAAGGAGATCAGCCCTGGGATTTCTTTGGAAGGAATGATGCTAAAGCTGAAACTCTAGTACTTTGGCCACCTCATGCGAAGAGTTGACTCATTGGAAAAGACTCTGATGCTGGGAGGGGTTGGGGACAGGAGGAGAAGGGGACGACAGAGGATGAGATGACTGGATGGCATCATGGACTCGATGAACATGAGTCTGAGTGAACTCCAGGAGATGGTGATGGATAGGGAGGTCTGGCGTGCTGCAATTCATGGGGACGAAAAGTGTCAGACACAACTGAGCGACTGAACTGAACTGAACTAGGTTAGTAGTTAATTTATCGGAATGGGGAGAATTAGTGAAGACCTGCAATTCATGGGGACGAAAAGTGTCAGACACAACTGAGCGACTGAACTGAACTGAACTAGGTTAGTAGTTAATTTATCGGAATGGGGAGAATTAGTGAAGACCCTTACTGGAAAGCACAGGGGAAAAATTCCTCCACATTCTCCAACAAACTTACAATGAAATGCATTTATACAGATTTTATCCCTAGCATAGATTATAACCACAAGAATTCTATAAGACACTGCAATTTAATTAAACAAAAATAATAAATATGTATTGAAAAATAAAAAGGTTTTTAATCTATCAGCAAAAAAGAAATCCACAGAACAATATATCCAGTAGGCTATAATAAGCATCAAAGTTAGAAATCAACTTGTGTCAAGAAGAAATGATTGAAGAGAGGTGACATGCACTGAAATATGGACTAGTCTAGAAAGTGCTTGAAGAAGGGATTCGAAGCAATAAATAAATAATCATTTGTATTATTCTGCCTTTTTTTGGTAAATGATTCATTGATTAAAGGGGAAACAAGGTTAACTAATTCAAGCATCTGACATCAATCAGGGATCAGATTCTAGCCTGCAAGTTGCCAGGTGGTTCAGTGAGCCCAAGGGATTATTCTGTGGTGTTTTTCCAGGTAAAACACTTCCATTTTGAAAGTTCTGGGATTGTTGGTTCTATCAAGCATTTGTTCCTGGGAGAAGCCATCCAGGGATCTAGAGTGGGACAGTGCTCTAAGAGGTGTCTGTCCATGTTGGCCAGATGGTGGCATAATGACAATATCAGGGTGAGAAAGGTTAGGAAAATTTGCACACCTAGGACTGGATAACTCAGGAGCTTCTGTCTTTCCATCTGGCAAGCTTTCATCAAGCTCCTTCCATCGTCTTATTGTTGTTTTTGTTCAGTTGCTAAGTCATGTCCAATTGTTTATAACCCCATGAACTGCAGCACCCCAGGATCTTCTGTCCTCTGCTATCTCCCGGAGCTTACTAAAATTCAAGTCTGTTGAGTTGGTGTTGCTATCTAACCATTTCATTCTCTGCCATCCCCTTCTCCTTTTGTCTTCAATCTTTCCCAACATCAGGGTCCTTTCCAATGAGTCGACTTTTCCCATCAGGTGGCCAAATTACTGGAACTTCAGCTTCAGCGTCAGTCCTTCCAGTGAATATTTGGGGTAGATTTCCTTTAGGACTGACTGGTTTGATTTGCTTGCTGTCCAAGGGACTCTCAAGGGTCTTCCCCAACACCACAGTTTAAAAGCATCAATTCTTCAGCACCCAGACTTCTTTATGGTCCAACTCTCATGTGACTATGGAAAAACCATAGCTTTGACTATGTAGACCTTTGTCAGCAAAGTGATGTTTCTGTTTTGTCATAACTTTCCTTCCAAGGCACAAGCATCATTTAATTTCCATAGCCTAGCTCTGTTTTACGTATCTGCAATCCACAAATGAAAAACCCTGCTCTTAAAAAGATACAAACCTACCACAGTGTGCACTGGCTAACACATGGACACAGCGAGGATGGTGAAATCATCTCTGAAGGAAGGAATTCCAATTCAATTATGTCCTTCAGACACTCTGGACAGATTCCACTAAAGTTGTTCTCCAGCACATGCATTACTGATAAAACAAAGAACAGCTCCACAGGGGGACCAGAAAAAGAATTCTTACTTATCTTTTCTCACAAAGGATGGTAGCATTTTAAAGTTCAGATAAATAAAATCTGTGCCCAGCATCAAAGTCTCTGGAGGCGGATGAAGTGCTAAAGTACAAAAATAGCCAAGAAAAACTAATCACAAATCAGGCAAAGATGGAAAACTACCATTGTTTTGCGTTATCTGAAACTGTCAAGCCATCAGACCTAGGGGACCAGGGAAGTGGAGGGGGGAGACACAGAGATAGAGAATTTAATATTAACACTGGAAAAGGGGTTGCCACACAGCTGATCCAACTGGCAAAAGTATCTCATTTCAGAGTTCAACACCTGATAATAAAGTATCACCTTATGTGAATGCCAGTTTCACCAGTCAAATTTTATGCTGACTTCTACTGAAAGTGATTATTAGATTGGATAATATAACAAAAATCTATGTGTGTGTTGCTTGAAAGAGATAACCAAAAGGTTAATGATCAAGAGAAGCAAAAAGAAACACTATACAAATATTTACCAAAAGAAATTTGGTTTGGTAATATTAATCAGACAGAATTTAAGGGAGAAAAATTAATAGGAGCAAGAACAGGATTGCTACTGCTGTTGCTAAGTTGCTTCATCATGTCCGACTCTGTGCAACCCTGTGGACTGCAGCCTACCAGGCTCCTCCGTCCGTGGGACTTCCAGGCAAGAGTACTGGAGTGGGTTGCCATTGCCTTCTAAAACTTAAACGGACAAAGAAGTCAGAGCAAGGATGCACCTGCATTCACCTAACAAAAGAGCCTTGAAAGATTAAAAAGCAAAGAGTGACGGAAGTTAGGTGGGATGGAGGTGGGCAGGGACAGACTAGTGGCACAACTGGGGATTCAGAAAGAGCGTTGGATCTTGGTGTAATAGATACAATAAAGCCGTATTGCATCCTTTGGCAAGAGAGCAGGATTGGGAGTGGTTAATGTGATGACCCAAGAAATACTACAGACGGGAGTCAGGAAACATGAGGGGCAGAGGTCCTCATCCAGCAGGTAGGTATGGTGATTTGGGAGTGAGTTGATGAGACTCTGATCTAAGACGTGAAGAGCAAGAGGAGAAACGATTTTTAAAAAAAAGAAGAAGAAGAAGAGAAGGATTTAAGAGGCAGTGATAGACTGGATATCAGGCTAAGGAAAGGAGATAAAGTTATTAGCAAAGTGAAGAGTGGTGGTACCATGGGGGTGGGGGGATGGGAAAGTGACCGACTAAGCCAACTTTAGGGGAAAGCAGATACGGTTTTTGATTTACTAAGTTTTGGGTAATGTCCATGAGGTTGATGTTATCTGTCATGGAAAACCAGCCCGCTGTGTTGGTTCCTTTGCAGCCTTCTCCTCATGTCTGTAGCGTGTTTCTTAATGCTCTGGAGAGGCAGACATTCCCACCCACCTTCCCTTAAAGAATTAGTGAGGCAAAAATGGATGAGGAAAGAAAGGAGCTTAGGCCACGGATTCCATCAGCCCATGGCTTTTCACTGCAGAGATTCTAAGTGTCTGGAAGGGTGAAGCTGATCACAGTGCCTGTCGGCCCGTCAGCCTGAAGGAAGACAGTCGGTCATTTCCCTTCTCTACTCTGCCTCTCGTGGTCATTTAAAACACGATGATAAGATTTAGGGGTTTGGTTCTGAATATTTTTGTCACCCAAATTTAGTCTTTGTTTTTTTTTTTTTTTTTTTCCTCTGTCTATTCTGGAAGTAATCATTTTGGAGGGATGAGAAATATTTCGCCTCAAAGGCCAGTCATGTGGTTGAGGTTTTATACTTCCGTGCAAATTTCTGAAAATCTGAGAGAGGCATGAGCTCAGCCTGGATGATGCAAGGTGGGAGGGACAGCTTCTACAGAAAACACAGAGGGTGATGGGGTGGGATTGGGGAGACGATGATGGGGGAGCTTCAGAGAAGACCAAGGCTTAAAGGAATGTCCTGGAAGGTGGCAGACACCCCCAGAATGGGTGGCTAGGAAAAGCAGGGGAAGAGATGTACATATGACCTCTTGAGGGAAGTTGCTGCTTGAAGGAAAAAGAAGGAGAAGTAATAAGGATGGGAAATGCTCAGTTTAAGAAATGCGTGTTTCCAGTGTGGGTAGAGTTACTCAGTTAATTCCTCTAAAGCTTCAGAGGGAGAAAACTGGCTGACAGAGAGGAGAGAGATCTGTGAAGGGGCAACCAGGAGGAAGAGGGCAAATCACGAGACAGCCGAAAGCTGATTCATCATCTGTCCGAGGTTGAAAGGAGAAGTCAGTGACTGTCCACCCTGGGGCAGCCATCCTGGGAACTTTCATTGTTCAAACTCTGGCCGTGACTCACTCATGCTTCAGTTGTGATTCAAATTCCAGAGGTGAGAGAGTTTAGAATATAAAGTAAGTTTTAGACACAGAGCGGCTTCTGATTAATTCTGGAGAATAAGATAGCATTGACTTGGCAGCCATACTGATACGTAGACCAAGGAGAAAGTTGTTACTGTGCTATTGGATGGCATTTACTAGGATGGACAGAAACAAGGGTCTGTCATAGATGCCTTATCTGATATGAGGTCGAGTTGGAAGAGTGCAGCCAAAGGGAAGAGGGAGTGGTGCTTTGCACTGAAATCCTTCTCTGGAAAGGATAAATATCTACAGCGTCTTTGTAGCTTCAGAGACCATTTTATTATTAATATTATAATTTGCTCAGACTCACATACAAGCCCAGGCCCTTTGGAGGTGGTGCTTCGTGACCTCATATGGCAGGGAAAGCTGGAGTTTCAGCTTTAGTGTCAGTCCTTCCAATGAGTATTCAAGGTTAATTTCCTTTAAGATTGACTGGTTTGATTTCTTTGTTGTCCGAGGGACTCTCAGGAGTCCTCTCCAGCACCAGTGTGAAGGCATCAATTCTTTGGCACTCTACCTCACAACCTTATGTGGCCACTGGGAAGACCATAGCCTGGACTATACGGACCTTTGTCGGCAGAGTAATGTCTCTGCTTTCAATACACTGTCTAGGTTTGTCTTAGCTTTCCTGTCAAGAAGCAAACATCTTCTGATTTCACGGCTGCAGTCACCATCCGCAGTGATTTTAGAGCCCAAGAAAAAGAAACCTGTCACCACTTCCACCTTCGCCCCCTTTATTTGGCATGAGTTGGTGATGGACAGGGAGGCCTGGCGTGCTGCAGTTCATAGGGTCGCAAAGAGTCGGACATGACTGAGCGACTGAACTGAACTGAACTGAACTGAACTGAATGGGGCCAGATGTCATGATCTTAGGGTTTTTTTTATATTTAGTTTTAAGCCAGCTCTTTCACTCTCCTCCTTTACCCTCATCAAGAGGCTCTTTAGTTCCTCTTTGCTTTCTGCTATTAGAGTGGTATCATCCACACATCTGAGGTTGTTGATGTTTCTCCTGCCTATACATGTACATATATTCATTCTTTTTCAGGTTCTATTTCCATATAGATTATCATATATTTATTTTTATTGGAGTATAAGTGCTTTACAATGTTGTGTTAGTTTCTGCTGTATTTTTTAACTCTTCTCTTTCTCGACTGCATGATTCAATATCATAAGAATGTAATGTTTTCCCAAGTCAATTTATAAATTCAGCTCAATCTCAGAAAAAGTATGACTGAATATGCATGATTTCTAGATACCAAAACTATAACTGAAGATCAGCTTAGTTTAATCGTGTCTTGATAAACACTAAAAAGGCACTTTTAGTTCCTCAGAAAATGAGAGGACACCAGCAGTCCCATTTCTGAGGAGATCAGATAATCCACCCTTACTTTGACAATCTGCCCCTGCTTTCAGAAAAGCTGTGAATCTAAGAGTTATATTTATCTCAAGATCTAACTCTGATTCCCATAGCAGAAGTGGCTTGGATCTGAGTGGTCCAGGAGGATAAGGGAAAGCTGTGTGAGAAATCAGGAATATACTTTCCATCACCCAGCTGAGGAAAAGTGAGGAAGGAAAAGGCACTACACTTTCAGATCGTCCTTGAAGCTTGAAGGACCAATCTGAGAGAAGCTGGGCTGGGGCTGGAGATATGTGTAGAAAATACAGCATCAGTGAACTATAAAACAACAAAGAACTTGGCTGGGAAAAACAAAAGAACATATAATATGTAATACATAAAGATGATATGAATATTTTTTGTACAGCTGGGGACCTCCTGGAGATTCCAATGATCCAATGTTTAAGAGTCTTTAAAGACAGAAAGAATTACCCTTCTAATTTGTGGCAGGTGAACCTTGAAAACTGAAAACTTCTTCACATTCGAGAGGGTTTTGAGGGTAAGGGAATGCTGGAAACATCCCTGGGTCAGGAATGACTGAAAATCTAGTCCCAGCCTTTTTGTTCAAAAGTTGTTAATTGTGCTCATGAATTGACATGAGATGGGTGCAAACCTGTGATTGTCTTAGAATGAGGATAGAGAAGAGGGAATAAAAAAGCATATTGGAATGTTCTAGAATGAAAAGGAAAGACTGATTTTAGGGACAGATGAAGTCCATATTTTATTTGGCACCTGATATTAGAAGAAATGGGGCTTCCTTGGTGGCTCAAACGGTAAAGAACCCCCCTGCAATGTGGGAGACCGGGGTTCGATCCCTGGGTTGGAAAGATCCCCTGGAGGAGGGAATGGCTACCCACTCCAGTATTCCGGCCTGGAGAATTCCATGGACTGTATAGCCCATGGGGTCTTCGAGTTGGACATGACTGAGCGACTTTCACTTCATAAGAAGAAACGTGTGCCTGATTTCTCCTTGTAACAAACTGATACAAAGGAGAATGCCCATAAGAGGGGAGGAAGCAAATCTCATGGAAAAACTAGAAGAAAATACCAGTGTAAATGTCAGCCAAACAGCCAGTGCCCTGAAGGCAATATCAGGGGTATAAGGAAGTGCCCTTTCTATGGATGTCTGTTTATTTTGTACTTCATGGGTAACGGGGTTTCTTGAGCACTTTTGTTTAGAATAACAAGCCTTGAAAATCTGTCCCTACCATCCCAGCCTCCCAAAAAGCATTTATATTACTGGATAAAATAGATGGTTGTTGTTCAGTCGCTAAGTTGTGTCTGATTCTTTGCAACACCATGAACTGCAGCATGCCAGTCTTCCCTGTCCCTCTAAAGCTTTCATTTCATTCTGAATAACCATAAAGTGTGACCCAAACCACTGGACCAATTTTGTTTAAGCTCAAAGGCTGGTGAAGACTGAAAATAATGTAAGATTCTAAAATAAGACGAAGGCAATAAAGATTATGAGCTTCGGAAAGCAATTTAGGGAGCAGCAGTGGCAGTTCTCAGAACGACACTCTGGAGGCCCCAAAGTGTATAGGCCAAGAAAGCAGGTTGGCAGCTGGCTTGGTCAGCTCCATCGTGGCTGTGGGACAGAACTGAGGTCCTAAGGAAGTACTTCTGAGGACTAGCAAATACTCTTTGTCTGCATGGAGGTTCCTGAGCTTATGACATCCGTTTCTAAATGGACATGGTGCTGGCCAGTAAGAAATATTTAGTCTAATGAGGTAACACTTAACCTAAATGCATATTTAGGTCCGAGTGGAGGGTCAGAAATAGCTTACTTACTGAATCTGAATAAAAAGAAGCCTATGATAGGAAAAGTCATCCCCCTTCCAATCTCCCGAGGCTTACGAGTGAAGTTGCTTAGTCTTGTCTGACTCTTTGTGATCCCATGGACTGTAGCCTACCAGGCTCCTCTGTCCATGGAATTTTCCAGGCAAGAGTACTGGAGTGGGTTGCCATTCCCTTCTCCAGGGGATCTTCCTGACCCAGGGATAGAACCTGGGTCTCCCGCATTGCAGGCAGATGCTTTACTGTCTGAGCCACCAGGGAAGCCCAATCCGTATAAGTTGCTATTAAAATTTGTATATTTGAGAAAAAAATAGTCATTAACATTTTAGTATCAACTGACTGAATAGGAAACTTGTGGAAGAATATAACTCTAAATCCTTTGGATTCATCAGCTGGCTAATTGGTGAAGATCTCTTAGAGAAATATTTGGGGGTACATGTAAGTCAGTCCAGGATAGATTGGTTAAAGGAAGCAGGGGAGATACCCCAACACTGACTGTGCAGCTTTGAGTGCAGTAACTAAAGAAAAGGATCGTCAGAGAAGAAGATGGGAAGGTTCTCAAAAACAGATGACTTGTATGTTTAACTGTTGGTATTTAAAGTCAGTTAAACAAAATCCAGGATGTGCAAGGTTGAGCATGAAGACAATGAGGATGAAAAGGAAATGCTATAGAAGAGGGGCCCATGGGAATGCTAGGATGTTAGACCAAAACTGGGGAAGGGCATCCATTACCCAAAGCATATGCATCCTAGCAGTAGACCTAGCATTTGCATCACACTGGATACACACAACATCCGAGGAAGAGAAAGAGACTGTCTTGCTCCCACATCTGTGGATTTCCACCCCTACCCCCCACCCCCCACCAATTCCGTGTGCCTCTTGTTTGCAGACGTGCTGTCTGCATGTAGGTTATCAGTGCTGTAGAGGGTATGTCAGCCACAATCCACTTTGGTGTATTCTGTTTATACCACGTGGAGAAATAAAATGTATTTCTAATTGGCTTTCTAATAAGAACTAATTAGTTCAGGCCTTTGTGATCCATAAAGAGATAAAGAGTGAGCTTGCATTCTTGCATCAAAGTGCTAAAGCTGCAGCTGCCAGAATGGCATGCTGCTTTCTCTGCTGATCTTCAGGAAGGAGTTGAAATTACCTCCACGAAAAATCTCATTTAGTTTTTGCTGATAAGTATTAAAATCGAAGAGGTAAAACAGCACCAGCAACAGTGATAGAGTTTCCAGGAGTGGTCAGAGGGGACCAGTTGGGGCAATATTAGGATAATAACTAAGTTTTCCTGGAAGTACTATTAAACCAAGTTTTAACTTGTGGCCATTGTACAGCCTCAATCATATCGGTCCCTTTTTCTATTGAAGGACACTGAAGGTGATATGTAAGAGTTCCCAGTCAAAGGAAGAAAGTGAATGCATCGTATTGGTTATGATGGATGAATGGGTTTAAATTAGACTGGAAGAAATATGGGTCTTCACAGCTTTAAGATGCAAAAGGATCTTCCAGCTGAACACCACAGATGAGGTGTCCAGGCCCAGTGAAAAGACTGCAGAAAGCAGGTTGCTGGAGCCTCTGTCCTTGTGCTTATAGGAGGTACCCATCCAGCCACACTGAAGTTAGGCAAATTGGTCCCATGGACTTTTTCCATGAGGCAAGCCATGCAGACGCTGTCATGGTTTCCAGTGCATGAAAACTCTCTGGGAAGCAGCTGAGACAGTCTTTCTCTTGTTCCGCTTTTACCTGGGTCTTAGGAAATGTACCCTGTTAGCCCCACAGCAGTTTCCATAACACAACATTTCCTCAAGGCTATTCTAGGGCTGTCCACTTCCCATTTCCTGTACAAGGTCATGTTCTTAAAGGAATAGTAACAATGAAGCCTTGTGGCACTGTTTGTTGTGATTCAAAACAAGAAGCATTTAGAAATCCTCTGCGAGGTAATAACAAAATGGAATGCCTCCTTGCTCTTTGTAACCAAACATTTCTGGAAGGGGAAACAGTATTTAGACTATGTACAGCCCAGTGCTTAAGTGTTAAGTGCAATGTGTTAAAACAAATAAATCTGGACCTTAAAGGGTGCTGCAGTGAATGGCAGAAGAAAAGATAAAAACGAAGGTCATACAAATACCATGAGAATACTGACTTTTGTTCTGAAAAATGAAGTCAATCTAAGAAAAATCTAAAAGAGAGAGAGAAACAAAACATGAATGGAGTCCATCAGAGGGAGAGGAAGAGTTAGGGAGGGGACAGAGGAAATATTTTCACAGTAAGATTTTAATTCCTAGGAATGAGAAGAGATAAGCAGAGAAGGGGGGTAAGAAGTCGGGGTTGTATACAGGTGGAGCAGGAAATTATTTCAGTCTAAACTAAAGTCAGAGTGGAAGTGAGAAAGAAAGCACTCAATTTGTAAGATTTCTGCTCAGGAAGTAGAGCCGGGTTCCCCAGGGAGTGAGTGTGGCCGAGGAGGAAATGGAGGAATAATAGATGATTCTAGACCCAGGAGCTTGGGAGGCGAGGAGGTGTTATTGACAGTCAAGAAGGGGACCAGGGCGTCTTGAAAAGGAAACAAACAGGGTTCATTTTTAGGTTGGTTGTTTGATGTATGAGGAGAAACATTCAAAAGTCAAGACTTGAGGGAGGATGTGTCTAGGAAACAGAGGGCAAAGGGGATGGAAGCGCCCAGGGGACGAATCCACTCACTGCACACGTGGAGAAGAAATGTCTGAAGGGCTGAATTCAGCGGGAGGTGAAAACACAGAGACTGAGCACGGTTGCTGGGGCTTTATGAGATGGGCCTGACTTTATCGGTTTCTGTGCATCTACACTTGTATATCTTTCTGTGCTTTTGTCTGATTCATGAAGCTTGTGGAATCTGCCTTTTTATAGATGGAAAGAATGAACTTTTGGTGATTAAGGTAAAGAGAGGATTTGGGAGGGGGAAGGGGGAGAACTCTGGAATAAAACCAATGACAGAAGTCAGAATTCTTATGAATCACAGTGAACGAAATTTTATAAATAACCAGAAGAAAGGCAGAATAGAGGGTAGATAAGATTTTCACAAGATGAACACAAGACTGATTTTGAAAGTGCAGAGGAAGTAGCAGAAATGGAGTGACAGGGGACAGGATGTGAGCTAAAGGGAGGCGAGTGGGGGGTGAGGGACAGAGGAAAAGGAAGCATTCTGGAAGAAACTGGGAGGAATGCCTAGGGAATCAGAGGCAAACGCTTGGGAGAAATGACACTCAGAGGGCCAGGGCCTCCTGTCCTTTTCCTAGAGAGACAGGGGCAGCTTCCACCCTTTCTTTTCAGCAGTTAAAGGCAGAATTGATGGGTGAAGATCCCACAAGAAGGGAAGTTTCTGATGTTAGTTTGTGAACTAGGTTTAGAGGTTAAGACAGGCAGGGAACTGACAGATGAAGTTATCAATAACCTAGAAGTGAACACAATATATGGCTTGAAGAGCCAGAGATGTATCAAGCTATTACTGAAGCTGCTTCCAAATTTTTAAAAGTGAAGAAAAGAACCATATGGGACTCATGATGAGGCCTTAGGAAGCCTGGAATCCAACTAGATGCCATGGATACTAGTCAAGAGACAGAGAAATAAGCTTTAAAGAACAGCACACACACACACACACACACACGCACACACACACACACACACACACACACACAGAAAAATACTAGAAGGTAGGTACCTGTAGGTAGTGATGTTGAATAGTATCCATTTTTCTACTTTCATGCTTTTGCATTATTTTAAATTTGAATTAGTTGGTAATCAGAAAAAACTGTATTTCTTTTTTATCATTAAGGAAACCAGCTCACTTTGAAAATCAAGCCAAATGAAGGATTAAACCATCTTAATATGCCCTAATATGTAAGCAGTTAATCCTTGAAAAAATCTTTTTTCATCTTGTTCCATAAGCGGTAGGGCATTTTTGCCAGCAGGTAAGAACTTTAAAGCAATGTGATTTCAAAACACCAAGAACAATTACCATTTATTTTTAATGTACTCGATAGATACTTATCAAATAGAAGTGGAACTTAGAAGAGAGTTGAGTTTTGCAGGTATGTACTCTACATAGCAGTTAAGGTCTGATCTCTGTTACTAGAAAATCTCATGGAGGCTCTTCTGTTTGGGGGAAGTTAATGGTTCTTTGAGGCCAGTCTCCATGACAGACTCCTCTTCAGGAAACCCTCTGTGTGTGACCTCCAAGCAAACATATCTTCTGGTTTTCTAGGCCAGACTCGATTTGAAATCTATCATCAAACCATCCCACAAGCCATAGGAATGTCCCAGCAGTTTCAGCATTTCTGACTTCTGAACTGTGTCTGACGGAGACGGCTCTGAGAATTTGGAAACACCACTAAGACCTCTGTGGAGTCCTGTGATTGAAGTTCTGGTTGGAGAACATGGCACCTGGAGCCACATACTGAATGTCAACGCCCACCTGTCTCCCGGCTCCCTCACCTGCCTCCCTAGGCTCGGAACAAGGTTAGACAGAGCCCTGGCCCTTGACCTGGGTGCTTTATGCAGAGTGATATAACTTCCTCCTTTGGCACAGGGAGGAGGCCTAATGACCTCTATGGCTGAGCCAGTGGCCTTTGAGAGGGCGGAGGACTCAGTGGGATTGGATCAAAAAGTCAGAAGTTAAAAGCACCTTCTTTTATTTCTGTGAACTGAATTCTAAAGGGAGGGACTTCCCTGGTGGCCCAGTGCCTAAGACTCTGTGATCCCACTAAGAGGGCCCGGGTTCAATCCCTGACCAAGGAGCTAGATCCTACATGCTGTAAAGAAGATGGATGATCCCTAGTGCTAAAACACCTAGCCAGCCAAATAAATAAATTAATAATAAACAAATAAATAATAGATCTTTTAAAAAATGGAATTTGAAAGGGCTGGAGATTCTCTTATTTGTGCCTCCCACGTGTTTGGCCCTGCGTGGGGCCAAAGGGGGTTTCTTCCTGGTCCAGGCGCAGGGGATGCTGTTGTCACTAGGGAGATGCTCCTGAAGGTGCTCAGTCAACCCAAGCTGTGTGGTCCATGTGAGCCAGAGGGAGGCAAGGTGGCTCTGGTCACCTCATCACTGACTTCCCTCCACCTCTATGTCTTCTTTCTCTCCTGCGTGTGTTCTCCTGCTCATCTCCATAGATAAAGTGTTCTTTCTCAGCTGTACGGCTGCTTCCCTTGATGAATTCCTTCCATAGTCTTTCTGTAATGGTGTTTCTTCTTTCACTTAAAACAGCAGGCTTCTGCTTTTGGGTTGAGTTAATGGGGAAGGGAGCAGGCACAGTCTCTGCAGACTCTCCAAGAATCCCCCAAACCCCCTGACAAACGGCTTCCGTTTTCCGCTGATTTCTTCTGATGTTGCTCATGTCTCACCTAGGTGGAATATTTTATATGCCAGGCAGAAGTTCATGAAACAGCCCACACTGGGCTGGATTGCAAGTAATTCTTTGTAGGGGGGAATCGGCGAGCTTCTGGCTATCAGTCCTGCCTGCTTGGTCCTTTGCTGTCCTCAGAAGAACAAAGCGTTCCATCTGCTTTCCTTGCCTTGCAAGGAGGCTTTCCCCGTCTCACTGCGAGCTTTATTATCCGTGGGTCTTCCTCTAACGCCTCACACACAATAGATTGCATCTATTTAAGTATCCAGATCCCTTTGGAAACAAAGCGTTCTGACACACACACCAAAAGGATCTTTCAGGCAGCAGGCCTGCAGGTAGTAATTTTAATAGCCACTAATGTGAATTAATAATTCTAATAACCTCATTTCAGATGTGTTATCAGGACACTGGAGAGGGTTGCCATGGCTCCTGTATTTTATTGCTCACAGCTGTGCAAACTCATTTTGGCCAGCAAAATTCTCCTATCTAACCTCTCCTTTCATTGGTTTTGGTTTGTGCAATCTCAGGAGTGTGGATTAAAAAAAAAAAAAAACTTAAGGGAAAGTTGTGTTCTGAAGACTCTTAAGTAAATAAGTAAACCCTTTAGTTATGTGATAATAAGGCATCCTGGTGCTTTCAAAAAGAAGTATGTGGTTTACATTCATGAAATTAAACTGTTGTTCTGGCACAATTTATCAATATCAATTATAATTTGTCAATAATTCCAAAGCACCTTCTTTAAGTGCACTGGGGAATAAACAATATTCCTTAACAAACTACTTTGGGTATTATTGCCTCCGACAAGATTCCAAAAAGTGCATTAAGTAATTCATCATCTCAGGCCTGTAACCAAGAACAGACCCCTGAATGTTTAGCTAAGTGAGTGTAGAATGTTCCAGGGCAAAACCCTTTAGTTATGTGATAATAAGGCATCCTGGTGCTTTCAAAAAGAAGTATGTGGTTTACATTCATGAAATTAAACTGTTGTTCTGGCACAATTTATCAATATCAATTATAATTTGTCAATAATTCCAAAGCACCTTCTTTAAGTGCACTGGGGAATAAACAATATTCCTTAACAAACTACTTTGGGTATTATTGCCTCCGACAAGATTCCAAAAAGTGCATTAAGTAATTCATCATCTCAGGCCTGTAACCAAGAACAGACCCCTGAATGTTTAGCTAAGTGAGTGTAGAATGTTCCAGGGCATTGCATGAGCACAGGGTAACCCCATGGAAGTCCCACCTGTTTTGTCTTATGGGCACTCACAGCCGGGCAGGTAAGATTCCTATCTTAATAACCGCAGTAGAATACTAAACAGAACTCCACTTATTAATCACCTGCTAATGTCCTAGCCTATGACAACATTTTAAGTACACTTTCTTTCTGAATTCTCACAGCATTCCTATAAGGCTATCATGCAGGGGATTAAAACATGGACCCAATTTCTTTGACACTGTCTTTGAGAGGCGTGGTCTGTGTCTGCTCCCTGTGAATCTTGGCAGGCTTGTGGCTGCATTGACTGACTCTGTGTGACTTCCAAGGTGTCTTAAAAGGCGATACATCTGCTGACTTGGTTTTTGGAACAATTGCCCTTTGAGCCTGGAGCCATCATGTTAGAGATTGGATACCCTGGGGCTACCATGTTGTGAGGAAGCCCAGGGCGTGTCTAGGTGCTCCTAGTAGCAATGCTAGCAAACTAGGTGGTAGGCACATGAGAGATCAAAACCGGGTGATTCCTGTAGTAGATTCCATCTTCCCAGCTGAGGTCCCAGACTGTGAAGCAGAGATAAGCCATCCTCTCCTTGTCTTGACTTGAAGTCCTGATCTACAGACTCTGTGGGCATAATAAAATTGTTGTCTTATCCTAACTTTTGGGATGGTTTGTTTTTCTGCCATTGGTAACCAGAACACTAGGGACACTTAGAAGTTAAACATCTTATTAATAAGTAAGTAAGCAGGTACCCAAAAAAGATGTCCTTTTCATTATAGGGGACTGGAATGCTAAAGTAGGAAGTCAAGAAACCTGGAGTAACAGGCAAATTTGGCCTTGGATTGTGGAATGAAGCAGGGCAAAGACTAATAGAGTTTTGCCAAGAAAATGCACTGGTCATGCTGCGATTCATGGGGTCACAAAGAGTCGGACGTGACTGAGCGACTGAACTGAACTGAGCTGAAGCAGGTCTGGGATTCAAAACGAAGTCTGTTTGGTGCCACATCTCAAGATCTTTTTACCATCATTATAAAAGTGCCACGGGGAGAAGTTTATAAAAGGTGTTATTAAAACATAAGAAGCAAGTATTTTTCTTTCTGCCCAGGGTCATTACTGTGGACTTGCCAACTCTAAATTCAGAAAAAGTTATGCAAACATGCGATCTTTAATTAAAGTCTGTTTTTTAAATCCACCTCTGGGTTCCTACCAAATTTTCATGTATCTGATTTGAAAAGAAGCCAACTCATTGACTTTCACTTTTATCTGAACCCATATGGCAGTCTGGAACTCACAGGAACCCCTCAAGTTCTGTCCTCCTCCCATCGCTCTACTGGAAGCCAAGCATGGAAAAAGCTTCCCTCATTCCTTGCCATTTAAATGCTGTCTTCTTGGTTCATAAAAAAAAAAAAAAAAAAAAAAAAGATCTAAGCCTTGACAAACGTTCTATAGGTCTCAGGGCTACAAGAGAGATAAAAATCTGAAGATATAAGCGTATCCTACCACAGTGCTAGGGGAGCGGTGTCTCTATCAGAGGGTTGTGATCCAATAAACCCAAACTCATTCTCCCTCCTCACACAGGCCTGTACAAAAAGGTAGGGCCAACATTATATCCACCTAGAGGTATGCACGGCTGAGGGAGATGCTCTGTGAAACTTGGATAATTTAATAAAAACTTCCAGCCTCTTTGGAGTGAATTCTAGGCACCATACGATAATATTCATGCTTATTCGTGTCTGATTCTTTGTGATCCCATGGACTGTAGCCCGCCAGGCTCTTCTGTCCTTGGAATTTTTCAGGCAAAAATACTGGAGTGGGTTGCCATTTCCTCTTCCAGGGGATCTTCCCAACCCAGAGACTGAACCTGCATCTCCTGTGTTTCCTGCATTGCAGGAGGATTCTTTACCCCCTGAGCCATCAAGGAAGCTTTCTAGGCAACACATACACATGCAACTTTGAAAACTCTTACAGGCAGGATTGACCTTTTATATCAACTACATATTCCTGGAACAGATGGACTACCTTTGTGGAGCCTTCTTCATAATGAGAGGTCTTAATGCAAGGTCATAGGTGACAGAATAGCTTATGCAATTAGTCACCGGATGGATCTAGAAGCCTCGGGGAATAAGGGACTTTTCTTGCTGAGGAATTTTATTTATTAATTGTTAATTATAATTTCTCTTGCCAGCTTCTTGGTGGATTCAGTGTTTACAAAGACAGACTGAAGGGAAAAGTGTATAAGGGAACAAATGTCCCACCAGATAACAGTGCTGTCTGCAGTGGCGTTCAGGAGATTCAGGTGGAGAAACAGAGCTGATATGTTTTGTCTTCAACCTTGCTGAGCACCTCTTGGTGGGATGCCCCCACCACCACTCCCCGCCCACCGTGTGAATCACACAGGACTCTGGAGCTGCCACCCACTTGTAGGTCCTCTGAAACGGTGAAGGAGGATTCTAGGACAGCTGAATGCTTTTCTGGAGCCTCAGGGTCTTCATTCTGCCTCACAGGCTATTACATCTCATCCAAAAGCCCTGTCTCTCTTTTTTTTTTTTTTTGGTTTCTTTGCCTTTTTTTTTTAAACTGAAGTATAACGTACAGGGTTTCCCTGGTGACTCAGACAGTGAAGAATCTGCTCGCCAATGCAGGAGACCTGGGTTTGAGCCCTGGGTTGAGAAGATCCCCTGGGGAAGGAAATGGCAACCCACTCTGATATTCTTGCCTGGAGAATCCCATGGACAGAAGAGAATGGCAGGCTACAGTCCATGGGGTTGCAGAGTCAGACATGACTGAATGACTAAGGACACAGACACTCACTCATGACCAACGCACACAATATTATACAAAGTAGTGCTTTGCAATCTTTAACTGTTATTCTCCACTAGTATAAAATATTGGTTATATCCCCCATGTTGTACAATATATCCTTGTAGCTTATTTTATGGGCTTCCATGGTGGCTCAGTGGTAAAGAATTCACCTGCAATGCAGGAGACACGGGTTTGATCCCTGGGCTAGGAAGATCCCCTGGAGAAGGAAATGACACGCCACTCCAGTATCTTGCCTGGGAAATCCTATGGACAGAGGAGTCTGACAGGCTACAGTCTGTGGGGTCACAAAGAATCAGACACAACTTAGTGACTAAACAACAGTAAACAAGCTTATTTTAAACATAATAGTTTGTACCTCTTAACCCATTGGAAAAGACTCTGATGCTGGGAGGGATTGAAGGCAGGAGGAGAAGGGGATGACAGAGGATGACATGGCTGGATGGCATCACCGACTCAATGGACGTGAGTCTGAGTGAACTCCGAGAGATGGTGATGAACAGGGAGGCCTGGCGTGCTGTGATTCATGGGGTAGCAAAGAGTCAGACATGGCAGAGCGAATGAACTGAACTGAACCCTCTACCCTTATCTTGAACCTCCTCTCCTCTCTATGGGTAACTACTGGTTTATTTTTTGTATCTGTGAGCTTGCTTCTTTTCTGATATGTTCACTAGTTTTTTGTATTTTTTAAAATTTTATGTATATTTGATATCATGTAATACTTATCTTTCTCTGTCTGACTTATTTCACTTGAGCATAATGCCCTCCAAGCCCATCCGTGTTATCACAAATGGCAGAATTTTGTTCTTCTTTATGGCTGAGCAGTATTCCATTGTGCGTGGTGTATTATGTTTTCTTTATCCATTCATCTGGTGATGGAAACGTCTTATCTCTTGAACTGCCCTGGGCAGGCTGATGGATCCCGTTGGCCTCTCTCGAACTTGGTGGGTTCTATGACATCAGCAAGCAACATGACCTTGAAATGTAAACTGCTGGAGGGTTCCTGAGATCATGTGATATCCTTATGAGTGTGACAAGCTGGCTTCCTTTAGGTGGCAAGGGACTGGGTACAAACACTTCTTAACTGACCATTGACTGTTGTTAAGTGCAGAGTTTTCATACAGAAAGGAAAAATATGTCCATGTACTTTAAAAAATTGAGCGTGGCATTAAATATTGCCAGTTAAATTTTTTTTTTCTATAGGTTTGTTTTCTGCATGGAGTTGGTAGTATAATTCTTTGCAGGTTATAAAAGTACATAATCACTTTTGACAAATATAGATACACATATTTCCCCACTAGCAATAAGTGGATTAGATGATATTTCAGATCTAGACAACCCTAATTAAATTACACCTAACTTTCCTGGCCTCTGTGGATTGATTCTTCCTGACCCTCACAGCCCATCAGAATAAATGAAAAGAGAGCATTCTAATATTTTTTCACATTAAAACTTCTACAGGAGCCTTCAGATCTGTAGACTGAATATATATATCAAACTGCAACCAGAAGTGTTTGCTTGTTTTTTTCTTTTTTTAACCTGTGGTAGTATAAATTAACATTATGTCAGGAAATAGATTACTGCAAAGAGAGGTCATTTAAATTACATGTTTACTGTTTCCACATTCATTTAAGAAAGAAAAAAATATTATTTTAAAAACAAGAATCCTTTCTTAAGACAGGATTCTAAATGTGTGCTGATACCTTTATCTTGTTAACAGTACAGGATAAAAGTACTGTGGGAAATGATGACCAAAATACATTTTCTTTAAATGGGCAAAGTAGTGGAAATTTTCCTTATGATGCCACGCACTACAAACTGCCTTTCATGTGAAAGGAACCTTTTTGTTCCTTATGATGTGTCTGTAGTAAACACTGTGAGAAAGCATTTTTGCTGTTTGTGAAACAACAATGTTTATGTTACATGCTTTTTTTTTTTTTAAAAAGAAAGATTGAAAACATTATGCTGTTTGTTTAAAAAATAAAATTTCATGTCAAGATAACAGATGTGCCCTTTTAAAAATAAGTATCAAATTCAAAAATTATGAGTAATATAGACTATTGGAACTAACAAAAGTTTTTCTTCTTTTTCCTTCTTTCTCTGCTTTTCCTTTTCTCTGCCTCATATAAGATAATTTATGATTTTCTGAAATTAGTCAAATTCCCTTGAGCACTGACAATATAATCCCGTTTGTGAATATTTACATACTAAGTCTTCAGGGTTACCTCTATTATATAATTCAAGGTGCTACCCCCCACTTGGGGAATAATACTACAAGGTTCTCATGTGAAAGGAATATCCATATATGTTTATTAACTAGGAGCAAGATTTATGTCTTGCTCAGTTCTTTGAATTCTCCACAGTGGTTAGTTTTACTACAAAGCCTTACACATAGGAGTGTGTTGTGTTCATTGCTTCAGTTGTGTTCCACTCTTTGCAACCCCGTGGACTGTAGCCCACCAGGCTCCTCTGTCCCTGGAGTTCTCCAAGCCAGAATACTGCAGTGAATTGCCATTCCCTACTCCAGGGAATCTTCCCAACCCAAGGATCTCCAACCCGGATCTCCTGCACTGCAGGCAGATTCTTCACCATTTGAACCACCAAGGAAGCCCTGCACACGAAAGTGACAGTGAAGTCACTCAGTCGTGTCCTCCTCTTTGCGACCCCGGGGACTGCAGCCCACCAGGCTCCTCCGTCCATGGGATTCTCCAGGCAAGAGTACTGGAGTGGGTTGCCATTTCCTTCTCCAGGGGATCTTCCTGACCCAGGGACTGAACCCAGGTCTCCCACATTGCAGGCAGACGCTTTAACCTCTGAGCCACCAGGGAAGCCCTACACATAGGAGGTACCAATAAGTATTTGAATTAACTTGAGCCATGGCATTAACCAATGTGATGGGTGACTGGTGCTTCTTGATTATAGCAGTATATAAACACAATGCAAAAATTATATGATGACCTGGTGGTTTTGCTATTTTGCTGAGTATTCATCACAAGGCCTTTTTATGCAGATTTGTGGTTGACTTCATCATCTACCTGGTGGTGCCTGACATGCATGGGCATTTTGATGGAGGTTTGGCATCAGCATTAGGTACTGGGTTTGTTCCAACTCTAGTCCTCTCAGGGTGCACTTCCCAATTCCGTGTTGGCTAGAAAAGATATTTTGGCTAAACACATGCACACACACCACTGAAAATTTCTCAAGCCTGCTCATTTTCAATTTTAACTCTTAATTCAAAGAATTCTACACAGGATAAAGGTTGATTATAG
Source organism: Madoqua kirkii (assembly GCA_006408675.1). Classification (NCBI taxonomy): domain Eukaryota; kingdom Metazoa; phylum Chordata; class Mammalia; order Artiodactyla; family Bovidae; genus Madoqua; species Madoqua kirkii. Next base: position 7,119 of record SJYC01134147.1, on the reverse strand, counting down.
AAGGAAAGACAGATTTTGCTCTCTGAGTTTTCATTTTGGCATCATTACATCATGCTAATCTTAAAGAAGTACCAAATCCTTCAAAATAAATTGCAGTAAAGAAACATTTCCCTTCTCTCTGGCACCTTCCCAAGGCTCACAGTTTCAGAATGCCTGCTATTCCTTACATTGTCAAGGTGGCCTCTTGACTAGGACTGTATATTTCACACTGAGTCAAAGAAACTGACTACCAGAGAGGTTAAATAACAATGGTCATAATATGAGCAAAATCAAAATCAGTAAACTTACCAGTGTTTTATTCGGTCATTTCTGCTCATCCATGAATAAAGATCATATTGTAACAGAATTAATCATTCTTTCTCATCCCAATGAAAAATCTTGACATACTAGTAATTTTCCAAATCTTCCTTCCCTCCTTCTCAAAATGTTGTTTTCAGTTACTCGGTACTCACGACTTGAATAACCGAAAACTAAATAAAACCTAAATTACTTAACTTTTGTGTTATATACTTCCCCCCAAATTACTTCCGAGGTCATTTAAATACGCCTAACATCGCCTCTGAAAAAAATTAAATTTCATTAACTCCTTGAATTCCTGTTCCTACTCTTTCTGTCTTATTATACTCCTCACAGTTAATTCAATCTTCTTTCCCCACCCCCCGCCCCCATCCAGGGAACCTCGGTTGCCTCCTACAACTGCCTGTCTTTCCTCCTCTGAAAAGCAATTGAAAACATCTTTGCTTGCTACTCTGAGGGAATTCATCCATTGAACATAAAATTACTCAAGAATTCCCCAAATGGAGAACATAAACATCTCCTATGATGTCAAGGGAGTAGTTTCTGCAGATGACAAGCTCAAGAAAGAGCAGCCAATTTTTGACCAGTACCCAAAGTCAGGTGGGCAGTCACTGAGGGATCTGGATGCTAATGTAAGCCCTTCATCCAGCACATGTTTTCTTGCTAAGATATTCCCACTGTTCACTCCTGTCTGTCCCCTCATTCACTTGAATCATCACTAGCAGCAGTAGCAGATACCTCATTATCCACACCATCCTCTCTGAGCCTGAACCATAAGTAAGAGGAGTACAGTTCCTTCCTTATGAATTTATCACCTTCTTGATTACTGATGCAGACAGCATCTTAGGCATAGAATTTCTGAGCAAAGACTAGGATCTTTTAAGTGAGTCCTGATCTCACCTTAGTGGCCAGTGTTACCTGCCCTTCCTCATTTCTTATCAAGCTGCCAACCAAGACAAGGCTGACTTCCTTAAAACGGACCTCAGGGATGTTCATGCCATATGGCAGCATGAGACAGTCACCCTATGCTCCCAGTATTTTCCCCTACAGCTTACGCAAATTGTAAATTATTATCAGAAAATAATGGTAAAGAGAGACAAGGGCAGGAAAGAGATCTGCTGTAAAGCCTCCATTAGCAAATGAGATTGGCTCTCTTACTCATGTGAAAAGTTCAAGGAGGCAATCTTATTAAACAGCCATTTTGCATAAAGAAATAATATGCCATAATGGACCTTTTCAAATAACTTTGATGTTTTCCAGAACAGTTTATTAATACCGTACTTTGGAGGAATAAAGGGTGAAGTCTCACCAGAGGATAAAATCAGCCATGGTTGAGCAGTAGGTCACGGCTCAGCAGATTCCCCACTGTCTGGAAAATGCTTCCATCCTCTCAGCACAATTTCCCGCCAGCACGCCCCCATTTTATCTGGGCATTGTTTACATCAGGAAAACAGCCCTGATTTTCAATTGTCTATAAATGACAGCCCAAGAGATAGTAATGAACTACCACATGACCGCTCCGGCTTTCCAATCCTTTCCTTCAATGTCCGTGGCCCTCTTAAGACAGGAAACATGGTGGAGGGTGGGTTGGAGGGGCAGGAGGGTGATGAGGCTGTGTCCCAGGTTTGCAAGGGACAAGTTAATAATTTACCGATTTGAAGTAGGTTTCACAAGCAAGACCCATCATTTGGCTTCTTGACTGGGTGTGTACCAGCCTGTATACACCTGTGTGCTGAACTCATCCAACCACTGCTTATCAAACTCCTTCACTGCATTTGCTCAATCCTGCCTGCTTCTAACTATACCACTCAGCCTTCTGTCCCACTCTCCTGGGTAGGTTTCAGGAAATAAAAAGCCTCTTAAGTGCTTTCGGTTTCTCCATGTTTTGGATACATTCTCATAAGTGATTACTTCTCATTAAATTAATTAATAGCACCATAATTTTACAAGTGCATTCAGCAGAGCACTAGTTTTGTAGGTTGTTAAGCGGATCCCTTGCCAAACAAATTTGGGAAACCCTGGAAAAATAAAGTTAAGCCATTTTGTTTACCATGGAAATTTTGCATACTATGGAAATTTTAATAGATTTATATGTTTTACAAAATGTCTGGAGAGTCATATATATATATATATTTTTTTTTATGTGGGCCATTTTAAAGTATTGAATTTGCTACAGAATTGTTTCTGTTTTCTGTTTTAGTTTTTTGGCCCTGAGGCAAGTGGGATTTTAGCCTCCCAACCAGGGATTAAACCCATACGCCTGCATTGGATGGTGAAGTTTTAAACCATTGGACTGCCAGGGAAGTCCCTATATTGTTTGCTGCGTTTTTCAAACTTATTCCACTTGTGTCAAGGAATCCCTTTTATCAAACATGCCTTGTGTACTATGATGCTCTAGCAGGAGTCACAGAGGGAGAAGGACTGTTTTTTTTTTTTTTTCCCCAGACTTGATTAGCTTGTGTGGTCTAAGGTGGCTAGAGAACCGACAGAGAGCATAGGAGTGGATGGTAAAAGCTCTACATTCAAGAGACTCTCTCTTGCTGGTTTTGATGATGCAAGTGGTCATATTAGAGAGACCTGCATAGCAAAACACTGAAAGCAACTTTCCCCAACAGCCAGTGAGAAACATCAAGCCCACAGACCTTTAGAGACTGAATCCTGCTAATAGTCACATAGGGCATCCTTCCCCAGTCCACGCTTCAGATGATGCTGCAGCCCCTGGACCCCTATCTGCAACTTGGGAAAGACAGGAAGATCAAACCAGTCCATCCTAAATGAAATCAACCCTGAATATTCATTGGAAAGACTGATGCTGAAGCTGAAGCTCCAATACTTTGGCCACTTGATGTCCAGAGCTGACTCACTGGAAAAGACCCTGATGCTGGGAAAGATTGAGAGTAGGAGGAGAAGGGGATGACAGAGGATGAGACAGTTGGATGGCATCACCGACTCGATGGACATGAGTCTGAGTGAACTCTGGGAGATAGTGAAGTATAGGGAAACCTGTGTGCTGCAGTTCATGGGGTCACAAAGAGCTGGACACGACTAAGCAACTGAACAAAAATGACAACAATCAGAGACGAGAAGCAGAAGACAAGCTGGGTTGTATCTCTATTCCTGACCCACAGAAACTGTGAGATAATAAAAAATTTAAGCCACTAAAAGTTGGGGTAATTTATTATGTGGCAATAGGTAACCAATACAGATTTTGGTCTGGAGTCTAGAATAATATGAACCAATGTCTCAGAGGGATTAGTTTTAAAACTCATAATTGAGAATATTAGTCCCATGCAGAGTTTTGAAGGAAAAACCAGACAACTTTTCTGAGGATAAGAAAGCATAACCCTGTCATGAAGAAAAGAACATATAAGGACTCATAGCATCCATCATTGCAGAGACTATTTCCTAAGAAATGTTTTTCTTTGTTTTATGCACTGCAAAATGGAGAGTAGCAGAATGAATAATTTTTCTTGTCCTCAAGATACTTTGTCTCTAGAAGAGAAGTGAATAAATAATTGAGCATCTATTTTCAAAAGCTTAAGTAAAATAAAGGTACCAAATGTTATAGAAGCTATACTTCCATATGTACATATGGGAGAGATTAGTTCCAACGGAGTGGAAGAAGAGAACTAAGACGTTTACTTGGAGGAAATGCCAAATGAATTGGCCTTGAGAAATCGGAAATAAAATAGTAGTATTTTAACAGATGGAAGGGGTGAGCAAAAGCATTCCTGGAGGAAAGTATAAGAAAATGTTCAGATATAAGAAACTATGGGGTGAATTCAGGGTGTCTTCAGGAAGCACATGTGGGACATTAAATAGAGTGCCTCTTGGAAAGAACTAAAACCAATAAAATGTTCAAATGATTTTTTATGAACTGAGTAGACTTTTTTTATTATGGACTGAATTTATTAACTTTTTAAAATTAATTTTTATTGGAATATAGTTGTTTGGGCTTCCCTGTTGGCTTAGCAGTAAAGAATCTGCCTACCAATGTAGGAGACACAGGTTAGATCTCTGGGTTGGGGAGATCTTCCGGAGAAGGAAATGGCAACCCACTCCAGTATTCTTGCCTGGGAAATTCCATGGACAGAGGAGCCTGGCAGACTTCAGCCCATGGGGTCACAAAAGAGTCAAACACAATTAGCAACTAAACAACAACAACATATTAATAGTTGCTTTACAATGTTGTGTTAGTTTCGATTGGACAGCAAAGTGAATCAGTCATACATATATGCGTACCCCCTCCCTTTTGGACTTCCTTCTCATTCAGGTCACCGCAGTGCATTAAGCAGAATTCCCTGTGCTATTTCTATCAAACATTTAGAGGAAAGACTGGGCGGATTTTTATTTCAACAAATTACATCATGGGCATGACAATTTGGCTACCAGAATTAAAATGCAGCCTCAGTTTCTATCCATTTGCTTTCAGCTCTAAGTCAGACACAGAGAACAGACATCTTCCTTCGATAAGCCTCACCACCCATTTCCAAACGGCCTCAAGAGTTCCATGGGTTGAAGTCCATGACTTGAGATAACAGGAGATTGAAACCCTTCAAGCCAAAGACCACAAAACCTGTAGTTGCCTCTAGATAAGATTCCATACTGTTTCTCAGAAACTTCCTCTAATAACGTTCAACAACTTGAACAGCCAGACTACTTTTCTTGATTTTGTGTTCCCTGATGGTTAATTACCCACTTGCAAACTGTGAAGATATTTAACTCCTCTATGAAAAGTTCTGAGTTTCTCTGACCTTTCTTTATAGGTCCTTTTTCTAAGTCATTAATAATTGTCATATTCTCCTCTGGATCTGGTCCAAATTCTCTATGTCTCTTTAGTAGTAAAGACCCCATCTTGGCAGAGCCCATTAATAAAGGGCCTTACGTATGACAGATGGGGTTAAAGAATGACTTGGCTTTCATATTTCATATTCCAAGCACATGACATCACGTGATGTTTACTTTCTAATGTCAAGACCATGTCATGGGCCCACATTTGTTCTGCCCATCATGACTTCTAGAGCTAAGAGAAGTTTTGGCTGTATGAACAGATTACTACACTCTTCTTCAGGGTCATAGAATTGAGGAGTTATTACCCTTTGCACTGGCTATATTGTGATAAATGTCCAATGTGATTACAATTTTAATGTTAGAACATGGAAAGTGAAGCAATGTTCTGTTGCGTAAGCGGCACAAACTCACCTAAGAACTTTCACAGGCACCTTCAAGGGTCTCACTGACATCCTACTGTGCATGTGAGTTATTTTTAATACTATCATGATTTGCCATTGAATAAACTGAGGTGGGGAACATGGTAATTTATTTACATGAGTAAATTCTAGATGACAAATGCTTAAAAATCTAATTGAAATCAAATAAACCCTCATGGGACCTGCCTCTTCAAGCAAACACTTTGCCTCTAGATTATCCCCTGACTGTGAAGAAGGCTGAGTGCTGAAGAATTGATGCTTTTGAACTGTGGTGTTGGAGAAGACTCTTGAGAGTCCCTTGGACTGCAAGGAGATCCAACCAGTCCATTCTGAAGGAGATGAGCCCTGGGATTTCTTTGGAAGGAATGATGCTAAAGCTGAAACTCCAGTACTTTGGCCACCTCATGCAAAGAGTTGACTCATTGGAAAAGACTTTGATGCTGGGAGGGATTGGGGGCAGGAGGAGAAGGGAACGACAGAGGATGAGATGGCTGGATGGCATCACAGACTCAATGAACGTGAGTCTGAGTGAACTCCAGGAGATGGTGATGGACAGGGAGGCCTGGCGTGCTGCGATTCATGGGGTCGAAAAGAGTCGGACACGACTGAGTGACTGAACTGAACTGAACTGAACTGTCAAAGCGTTTATACCCTAAATCACTGATAAGAACATGTAAGGAAATTGTAGTGTAGTTGCTAAAATTTAGGGCCAGCTTCAATATTTGAATGATTAGGGTGTGGCAGAGAGGACTGGTGAGTTGTCTGGGGGCCTGTGCAGCCCATTCAGTGAGTCTCTTGCCACGTCATTAAGAGCAAGATGCTGCTCACCCGAGACCTTAAAAGAAGGTGCTGGGCAGAACTGGTACTTTTCCTCTGATCAGACAAAGCCACCACCTTCCTTTTAGGTAGTGAAATCCTGTCTTTTTAATATTTAATGGTGCCCACCACAGTTGGAATTGAGTGAACAGACCTATAAGCCTTAAGAAAAGATCTTCCTTTCTCCCCAACCTGGCTAGTGTCTGGCAGTAAAAGGCAGTACATCTGTCCATCCAGTTATCTGCCTACTTACTCCAAGGTCTTTATTCTTGATTGAAAGGTCCTACCTCACCAGACGAACCTGTTTTTATCTTCACCTTAAAAAAAAAATTTTTTTTCAACTGAGCTAAAAAACCAAGATTGCACAACTGCTTAATAGTCAAGAAAGTCCTAGAGTACATGGGTCTTAGCACCAGTGTTCTTTCTGTTAAGTCACACAATTAATAGTGTAAATTAACTGGGGACCTTAGTGCTTGGTAATACCATTCCTATACGATTATAATGTTTTGTCATTCTAAAATTATGGATGTCATTGGGTGGTAGGAATCAGAAATTGCACAGAACCAGTCAGCAAATTATATTTTAAGTATTCCCCTTGGAATCAATTAAAGAACATCTTTAACAAATTAGTTCTTTTGTTTCATCATTAAAAAGGAATACGTAAACAGAATGTTTAGGCAATGAAATATTTTCCATTCACATTAATTACAGCAAATTAGCTAAGAATTTGTAATAAATTGTGAAGTTTGACACCTTATGAACTTATTAAAATGAAAGCTTTTCCATAGCCTTTAAA